>JABCRI010000584.1:0-63600 GCA_015143295.1 Tetracentron sinense
GTTCTGTTGTCTTATGGCGTGCCTAGGCGAGGCGCTGCCGAGTGAGGCGCTGCCTAGGGACGCCGTAGGATAAAAATAAGTAAATTATAATTTATTATATGAAATATTTATATGTAATGATAATATTATACACATTATAATAAATAAATAAATACATAATTGTTGCAGTTTTCTAACGTTAAGGGTGATTTGGGAGTGTTCGCTTTGGATGTGCTTTAAGTTTTAAATGCAACACCTATTATCTAAGACAGTGTTTTAGACTTTAAAGAGGGTTTTTCCAATAAGGTTAAGAGTTGAAATGATGCGTTTTAAAATAGGGTTTAAAAGAGAAATGTTTAACTTAACGCCGCCGCATTCCACTGGAGCGGAAGTGCGGGTCATTGGTTCCATGTCCCCCTTAAGATCATTCACCCCCTAGGGTTAAGAAGCTGAACCGTCGGCTTTGAAGAAAAAAGATATGATTGAGAGGCATGTTAATTGTCTTGAAGCTTAGCGCATAGCTTGTTGTAGGAAATGGGAGGGGTATAATATTGAAGACTTTGTGCTTTCTACAAGTCAAATGCGTGGTGAGGCTAATCCTACCCATTAAATATGTTTTATAAAAGAGTTTTAAATGAATTTTTTAAAATTAAGATTTTAAAAGGAGGGTGAAAAAGAGGGTTTAAAATGGTTTTGAGAAAAAAAATGTATGACCCGCCTAGCGCCTAGATGGCCTAGGCGTCTCCTTAGGCGACGTATAATGAATTTCGCCACCTAGAGGGGCCCTGGGCGGTTGAGGCCTAAAAACGCCTTTGTCGACAGCCTAGAGCGACGCCTGATACACTTGTCTGAGGCGGGACTGTTTAGCGCCTAGAGCCTATGGCGTCACATAGGGCGACGCAACAGTGAATTTGCCCGCCTAGAGGGCGTGACTAGGCGGTTGAAGGCCCAAAAACGCCTAGGGGACGCCGCTTGAATACACTATCTCAAACTTTTCTTTTAGGAAGGAGGTGTGAAATTTATGCTTCATGTTGTGAGTACTCTCCTGGAGTGGCAAACTTGCCAAAGTACCCACATAATGTCATCCAAGTTACGGTGGTTCGTCAGTTTGCTCGGATTGAATTTCGGGTTCACGGGTTCACTTCACGGTTCACAGTTTGCCATCTAAAGTGATTTGGTTCACTAGGGTAGGAAGAAAACCATTTGTTCTCAATTCGCCTTTTTGGTTATTGTTGGTTCGCTAGCTTGGTTCCATTTACCATCATAATACATATAGTAAAAATATGCATGTAATATTTACCACAATCATACTTGAGAGTGATTAATTAACGCATGATAACAAAAATTTTTGTTATTAATATTATATTAATAATATTATAATATCTATATATATATATAACCCTGTGAAATAAATCTATCTATACGTATACTATATCGCAATTGGTCTCCTACGTGGCACACTCTTGCTCTTCATTCTCGTTCAAAAGTGTGCCATGTGGCACACCCTCCAACCAATTGCTTCATCCATTGGTCACCTTATTCTCCTCCTCTTGTCTTACAAGAAACCCTTCGCCTTCTCTCCCTAAATAAAAACCTCATTAACTCTATTCGCTAATCACCACGTTTAATCCTAAACAAAAGTGAATTCTAACGCAGTCATCCCCTACCTCGTACCCACTCACTTCTTATTCTAAAAATTAGAAATCACTTAATTCTAATTTAATTATGTAAGAAATTTCCCACTAAGGTAAGCAGGTTGACCTACATGAGACTTTCTTTCCAAAATAACTTGTCTGCCCAATACACCACCCCACTTTATTATCTAAAATATCAATAAAGCCACATCCATAGTCCAAACATTATCCACCACACTTTACTTTAGTTCTCTACAATATGAATTAAAACCACGTTAATACCCCAAACCATTTTCTCACTAATCCCTACATCTTACATCTCCCCAGAAACCCCCCTACTTCCATCGGATTTATCTCCTTAAAGTAAAAGGGCCTCCTCCTCTCTTTCTCCTATTACCTGGTTCTCCCAGAAAAACCCCTCTGCCCCAATCAATGTAGGTTTGAAATGGATTCAGGGTACGTAAGATTTCCTATATAACAAGACACAATTCCCAGTATCGGGTGTAGTGTAGGATGTTTGCAGGATTGCACCCAAAAAGGACAATGGTACCTAGGGTTTTTTTTTTTGACACCAGCATTTTCGTTGTACACTTACTGACAAATACTCATTGATCTTGAGAGGTTGCTTGGGCTCCTAAAAGGAAACAATGCAATCGGTGGAGCAACAGGAAGCGGGCCTATCGGTACTGTTATTATTTGTTGGACTCAAGCCATCATTTGCAGAGGGTGAGACACCAATCTCCTCTCGCTCTGATTTGAGGATATGAATTTTCAAACATGAGATTTCTTTGGAAACATGTTATCCTACAAGTCCTCTGCGTAGAGTGAGGGAGAGTGAGGGACTTTGTTGGTTGCAATTTATATATTTAAAAAATTCAATTTTTTTAATTATCATTTTAGTTATTTTTTAATTGGAAAAAAATAATAAGTGAATCTATATTTATTTCAATCCAAAAAGTGTGTAGCGCACGGGGCTTTTGCTAGTATCTCGATAAATTCTATTTTTAAAAACCATAAAATATCTTTTTATGAGCATTCACGAACCCAAAAGAAAAAAAAAATTTGCTGAACCCATAGATAAATTTGCTGAACTGGAGCTATTGGGTACGATTAAGGGGTTCACTAATTTTCACGTACCGATGGGAACCGTTCTGCAAACCGGTTCGCGGTTTTGCACAGTGTGCAGTGAATCGGGTAACCCTAATGTCACCTGGTTGAGGTGCATAAGATTTGGGCAGGTCTTCATTTGATAAATTAAAAAGGTGTGGTAAGTGGTCAACTACCTTGATTGGTTGTGTAGATATTATTTGCATGGTTCTCCTAGGATTAAAGTCAAGTATTAAGAACCAAGATTTCTTCTTTGAGAGTTTATTTGTTCTTAAATCACAGTTTCTCAGCATGATAAGGGGGGGGCAAAACAAGGATATTGAGCTCACTTGACCTCAATCCGGATCTCAATAAGTGGAAGTTTTCTTCTATTGCTGTAAGGGATTAGTGATACTTTATACTCCCATCCCCTCATCTGAGTACAAGATGAAGGTTCTGGCCCCTTACATGCGTTTCTTCTTCTATCCTTGTTTTTTAACATTGTTGGGAATGCTGAGGTCAAAGCAGCCCTAATTGTTGGGAAATACCGACAGGTCAAAGCAGCCCTAGACTATTAAGCCTGTCTGCCCGGTGAGGGTTGCTACTGAAGTGTCCATTCATGTTGTCGGAGTGCACCAGCAGGGATATAGAAAACCAGTCAACTAGAAACATTGATTGTTGTTGGGAGACTTTTAATGTAGGGGCCAAAGTGTTTGTTGACTATGTTATTGGCAGAATCTTGGTGATTTGGAGATATTTTTTTTCTAGCGATTTTAATGTGGTTATTTTCGAAGCTACAAAGAACTATAATTAAAACTTGGGGAATTTTTTGTGACGCCTGAACCCGCGCCTAAGGAATCAAGTTTCGAGACGCGTGCCCGTTCGTCATAACCACGCATGCGGAAGATTTTATCCGCGAAAAATGAGGGAATTTTGAACTTTTATGGAGCTTACATAAGCAATAACAACTGGTCATCACAATAAACCTATCATAAGTAAATGCGATACCTCATTGGCTACAGTAGCCTTTACTTTTGACACTACAATTGCGCCATAACACTTTCCAAACTCTATCAAGCTACCCGCTTCAGAATCTGAAAACATGAAATGAGAGTGAGCCATAAAGCTCATCAAAATTCACAATTATCTAAGCTATTTTCCACCTAGTAACAATCATCAATAACGCTATGCTATTGCAATCAATTCTCAATTATATAAATATATAATATCGTAATCCGTGACCCGAGGTCACTCAGGATATTTCACCCATTTCGAGGTTCCCAAACCTCTATTTTCAAAATTCATCCAATCATCGTCTACACCACAGGTTACCATTCTAGATAACTGCTCACTCTATCCTGAGTCTGCAGACTCAATCAACTGGCATTCGCTCGTGTTCAACCTTTATCCTTGAGTCCGTAGACTCAATATCCAATTTACAGTCCGTAGACTCGTTATTCATTTACGAATCTGTAACATCAACTCTGTTACCATGGCGTCCCATACTCCCATGATCAAGGTATTAAAATTCGGTTTCGGTATAAACTTCGGTCGCTAAGGAAGTTGACACGTTCGATGAAGTTTAAGGAAGTTCAAAGAAATTATGTAAAAAATTAAAGAAGTTTAGGAAACTTAAGGAAACCTTGGAAATCTAAGATGAAACTTTAGAAATTCAATATTTAAGCATAAATACACATCTAGAATTCATTATATCACTGATGCAAGCATGTAGTACTCAAATGTCAGAATCATATTAAGTGACATACGTTGTCGTCTTGTCTGAGTTGTAATTTTTTCTTGGTATTTCTTTGGATTGTCAATTTTTAAACTATTTTTCTTATTGTCAAGTGAAGAAGTATGTGTTCTCTTTATTTTTCAATGATTGTCCATGTTAATTGTTTAGAAACCTAAAAAACCTTATGAATGTACATTGAAGTCGATAAATAATTGAAATTCAATTTAGTTTCTAAACCTATTTCAATCTACAATTGATGAACTCAATGTTTTTACAATACTGAATCAATATGTGAAGAGGAAGAGATGAGTAGTTAAATATTTCGAATTTTGAAATACTATTAGGAAATTATTGATTTTGTTTAAATTACTAAAAAGTCATTATGGGCATAACATACTAGTAACAAAATTATTAGAATAATAAAATTATAATTTATAGTAATGTTAATGCTAACCACACTCTAATAATAAAATTATAATTTATAATAAAGTTAATGCTAGCACACTCTCTTTTAAAGTTAATTATATTTATAATAAGGTTAATGCTAGGTACACAAAGTCTTTTCTTATGAAGAAATTAAGTTCAAAACGAGTGAAACTAGCATTACCATTTTAAGTTAAAACCTGAAGTCCTTCAATTTACAGATATTTTCTATACACTTCGGTTAAGTTCCATTGAAGTTCTACATTTTCTCAACAATTTTTTTCTGTTTCGGTCGAAGTTTACCAGGAAGTAGTGCATTTCACTTCGGACACTACGGAAGTCGACTCAATTCGGTCAACTTCGGCGGAATTGAGTCGACTTTTGATACCATGCCCATGATAATTATTGAGATCAACTGGGCTTACACCCAATGAAATCCAACATTGAGTCCTTAGACTCCGTACAACCTTGAGTCTATCCGCTAGAACCAACACAATCATCTGATCTCAGCTACAGTGAGGAACTCTAGCCCACGACATCTCTATCAGACAACATAACTATCTGACTCAGCCACGGTGGAGATTCTATCCTCAAGGCATATCTATTAGTATTAGACAACACAACCATTTGACTCAAGCCACAGTGGGAAATTCTATCCTCATGACGCATATCTATTAGATCACAGACAACACAACCATCTGACTCAGCCACGGTGGAGAATTCTATCCTCACGACATATCTATCAGATATCAGACAACATAACCATCTGACTCAGCCACTGTGGGGAATTCTATCCTCACGGCATATCTATCAGATATCAGACAGCACAATCATATGACTCAGCCACGGTGGAGAATTCTACCCTCACGGTATATCAATCAAATAACACAACCATCTGACTTTGTCACGGTACAGACAACATATCTATCAGAGGCATCACAAACCTACTGACTCAGCCTCGGTACGACATATCTATCAGATAACACAACCATCTAACTCAACCACTGTACAAGCTACATATTTATCAGAGGTATCACAACCTACTGACTCAGCCTCGGTACGACATATCTATCAGATAACATAACCATCTGACTTAGCCACGGTGGAGAATTCTATCTTTACGACATCTATCAGATAACACAACCATCTGACTTAGCCACGGTACAGATGACATATCTATCAGAGGCATCACAGCTATTCATTCAGCCTCGGTATGGCATATCTATCAGCTAACATAACCATCTGACTCAGTCATGGTAAGGACGACATATCTATCATGAGGCATCACAACCTACTGACTCAACCTCGGTACGACATATCTATTAGATAACACAACCATCTGACTCAGCCACGGTATGAACGACATCTATTAGAAGCATCACAACCTACTGACTCAGCCTCGGTACGACATATCTATCAGATAACACAGTCATCCGACTCAGCCAAGATACGGATGACATATCTATCAGAGACATCACAACCTACTGACTCAGTATATCTAGCAGATAACACAACTATCTGACTCAGCCACAGTGGAGAATTCTATCATCACGACATATCTAACGGCATATCTATCAGATATCAGACAATACTACCATCTAACTCAGCCACGTTAGGGAATTCTATCATCGCGGCATATCTATCAGATATCAGATAACACAACCATCTAACTCAGCCACGGTGGAGAATTCTATCCTCACGGCATATTTATCAGATCACAGACAACACAACCATCGATTCAGCCACGGTAGGGAATTCTATCCTCACGACATATCTATCAGATAACATAACCATCTGACTCAGTCACGGTATGGACGACATATCTATCAGGGGCATCACAACCTACTGATTCAGCCTCGATATGACATATCTATCAGATAACACAACCATCTGACTCAATCATGGTAGGGAATTCTATCCTCACGGTATATTTATCTGATATCAAACAACACAACCATTTGACTCGGCCACGGTGGAGAATTCTATCCTAACAACATATCTATCAGATATCAGACAACACACCCATCTGTTCTCCTCTGACCTAGTCAAAGATGATCTATGAATGACATTCCACCCACTCCCGACTATCATTCATGGAGGACTACACAATACGACCACTCCAGACCTAGTCAAAGAGGATCTATGGATAATAATCCACCCACTCCTGACTATCAGTCACGGAGGACTACACAATACGACCACTCCAAACCTAACTAAAGAGAATCTATGGATAATAATCCACTCATTCTCGGACTATCAGTCACAGAGGAACTATACAACATTACTACTACTGACCTAGTCAAAGAGGATCTATGGATATTAATCCACCCACTCCTGACTTTCAGTCACAGAGAAACAAAAACTAACATCTTTTGTCATCACAGCTTCTATTGGGTGTATTCCTGTCGACCCAGGTCAATACTCCCTCAAGGTAACATCATTGAGTTCGTAAACTCAATATATCACTGGTACATAGACCCCAATCAACCCTGGGCCCTAGGCCTAATTCCATCATAACACTCCTGACTATCAGTCACGGAGGAACCCCGGTTCTTTACAGACACCGCCTTTCCGGACCTAGTCAAAGAGGAAACCGCAGACATTAACCCAGGTTAGGTTTTCTAACCGTAGTAAATTTCCAATTAATCCAAGCCTCGCTTGATTAATTGAGTCTGTTGGGCCTTGCGCTTGTGGATCAAGTCCGAGGGTATCCTGTTCCGGTGTGGAATATTATCCAATCGATGGACCATTCCATCGCCTTACCTTGTCACAACATCATATTACACAAGGATTATCCCGAGGTTGGACTATACAAGGCCAATGGACCTACCATTGCCTTACAAATGTTCAAAGATCATCACATAATACCAATTGCTTCGGTAGGGAACATATCTGTGTCGATGAATCCATCCATCGCCTTACAAACACTCAAACACGATCATATCATACAAGGCTGTTCTGATATGGAACGTATCCGACCCGATGAGTCCATCCATCGCCCTACACGACACTCAAATCAACTTTTCATCACCCGAGAGTGATGTTACATCATACCCGGACCGATCAAGGCTTCCCGAAGGTCCACATGAAGTCTACACTTCATCACAGCCCAAGCAGACATACCCAGGACCTGATCAGGGCTTCCTGAAAGGTCCACATGAAGTCTTCACTTCATCACAGCCCAAACAGACAAACTTGGGCACTGGCGATCGATCAACAGTAATGGGCGATTGATCGCCTAGGCTTCTGCATGTGGGGATCGATCGCCCCTACATGAGGATCGATTGCCTAGAGCACAGTGACCCAAATCTGGGGTTTTTAACACCCTAGACCGAGGCTACATCCCTCTATTCACTTTTTCATGCTCCACCACCTTCCCATATGACATCCACGGGGTCTCCGACCCTTTTTCATCCACGCCAAAACACATGTATCCATTCCACATACAATTTATGACAATTAAAAGGGAAAAGAGAAGAGATGGATAAATCAACCTTATTATAAGAGTGTGGTTAACATTAACCTTATTATAAATTATAATTTTATTATTCTAATAATTTTGTTATTAGTATATTTTACCCATAAGGTCTTTTTAGTAATATTAAAAAAAATTCTAATAGTATTTCATAAAT
Source organism: Tetracentron sinense (assembly GCA_015143295.1). Classification (NCBI taxonomy): domain Eukaryota; kingdom Viridiplantae; phylum Streptophyta; class Magnoliopsida; order Trochodendrales; family Trochodendraceae; genus Tetracentron; species Tetracentron sinense. The sequence continues at coordinate 8,490 of JABCRI010000584.1, forward strand.
TAAAATTATTTAACTACTCATCTCATCTTCTATATTTATTCAGTCCTCTAAAAACATTGAGCTCATCAATAACGGATTGAAATAGGTTTTAGAAACTAAATTGAATTTCAATCATTTATCAACTTTAATATGCATTCATAAGTTTTTCAAGTTTCTAAAACAATTAACATGGATAATCATTAAAAAAATAAAAGAATACATATCCTTTTCACTTGACAAAGAAGATAAAATATAGTTACTTTTTTTTTTTGAAAATATAGAGAAATATAAAAAGAAATTACAGCTTAGACGAGTATACAGCGCGTGTCACTTTACATGATTATCTCATTTGAGTAAACTACCTACCCGATTGATTAAATTATGTTTTTTTTTTTTTTAATACACCCCACCCACTCTTAAGTATAAATACAAAACAAAATAGGGTGTTTAGTATATATTAAATTATATATCTCATTTTAGGCATGTTTTATAATTAATTTTGAATTTATACCATGTATATAGTATTAAAAAAATATTATATATATCCTAGTTTTAGGTGTCATTACTCGGACGAGTTTTGCCCGAGTTTCCAAGTTAACTCTACTCGGTAAGTTTCCGAGTCGAGTTTTCGGGTTTTTAAAACACTGAAATGAGTAACAAGATACTTTTAAAGCCAATTTGAAGCTCAAAATTTAGAAATAAAGAAATTAGATAGGTCGAGGGTTGAAACATACCCGAAATGAAGAACTTGCCTTGGATTCTTTCAAATCTATATATCAAATCCCAAATCAAGTTGTTAATCAACAAAAACAAAAAACAGAAGGATTTTGGAGAAAGAGGGTAAGAATAGGTAGAGAAGAAGAGAGGAAATAAAGATGAGGTTTTAGAATGAGTTTAGGGTTTTTTGGAACCCTTTACAATGTTAAAATCATGAACGAGTCTTATGACCAAAACCGTTATGTAATTTTTTTAGAAAAATAGTGTGAAGGTCTGGTATCGGGTAATGGGGGCAACTGAAACCATTACTCATCGATACGTAATGGTTTCGGCGATTTTTTAAACTATGGTATTTATGCTTAAGTATTGAATTTTTAAAGCATCATCTTAGATTTTTAATGTTTCTTTAAAGTTTTTTGGACTTTTTTAATTTTTACATATCTTTCTTGGACTTCTTTAAACTTCCTCGAAACGTGTCAACTTTCTTAGCGTTCCGAAGTTTATACCAAAACCAGAGTTTAATACCTTGCCCGTGATTGTTATTTTCAAATTGTTATTCTGCTCGAGTATTCATCCTGATTTATCGTCATATTTTTTTACACTAAACTTATTTGGTACTACTTGAATCCACTTCTAGGAAGATGAATATTCAGGTTCATAGTGACAAAGTCGGGGTTCGGGAATAATTCAGTAAGGATCAAGTTCGGAAAATTCGGGAAAAATTCGGAAACAAATAAAAAGTAATTAATAATTATAAATTATATGAAACAATTTGATTAAAATATATTTAAAAAAGTAATTTTTTTGAATAATTCGAGAATTATTCGGGAAGAAAAACGTGAATAATTCGGAAAAAACGCCATTTTAAAAAAAGTCGCGATTTAAATGAAGAATCATTCGGTAACTCCAAAATTCGCGAATAAAATGTGTTTTTTTTTTTAAAAAACGGCGTTTTTTGTTACAATGTTCAGGATATCCTCCAAAAGTCCAAATTGAATGTTTTTCATCCAATCCTAAAGTGGATGGTATTAGGGCATGTGTTATGTAGGTTTATTTATTCTTGCTTTCCATGCACTGAATCAAGAGAAAAATAAACCATTTGTTGTACAAATCATTAATATAGTCCCTATTTTCCTTTACAGTATTCCAGTATCTTTTTAAAGTGAATTTTCTTAGTGCAGCCCTGAGCAAGAACATATACATATGGATGTGAGTTGGAGTCTGAATGGAATGCATACATGATTGCACCAATTGTAAACATAGAATTCAACTCAGAAACACCCAAAGAGAATGAGTTTTATTTTTCTAGTAGTGCTTACAGCAATGCTGAAAATCGAGCCTTTTATCCTTTTAGTGTTGCATTCATTCATACGACCCGGAATCAGTTTCTCAATGTGTGCTGTTTTTGTAGATCATGTTGGAAAGGGATACAGGTCGTCCTCGGGGATTTGGATTCGTTACCTTCACAGATCGACGGGCCATGGAAGATTCAATCAGGGAGATGCATGGCATGGAGCTAAGTGGTCGGGTCATATCTGTGAACAAAGCTCAGCCTAAAATGGGGGGCAGGGATTCAGGGTATAGCGACGGTGGAGGCTACTCTTCGGGTGGCAGGGGCAGCTATGGGGGAGGAGATAAGTCTGTAGGGCGATCTGATTGCTTTAAGTGTGGGCGTTCTGGCCATTGGGCCCGAGAATGCCCTTCAGCCGGCGGTGGTGGTGGCGGCAGTGGCCGCTTCCCTTCGCGTTCTAGGTTCAGTGGGGGCGGTGGCCGCGGGGATCGCTTTGGAGGAGACCGATATGGAGATCGCTACATGGACGATCGCTATGATGGCGGACACTATGGAGATAGGGACCCTGTGGACAGCAGAGACAGCAGGAATGGAGGCCGTGATCGCTACCCATCCGGTGGTGATCGCTTTGCAGCTGATAGGTACGGGGGTTCTGACAAATACCCTCAAAATGGATACAGCAAAGACAGGTCTTATGACAGGGAGGGAGGCCCAAGAGGTGGTAGTGACAGGTATGGAAGCGGAGGGCCAACACGCTACGAGGGAGGAAGCTATAGGGACAGGCCTGGTCCTTATGACCGTCCCAGCCGTGGAGGGCGCCCATCTTCCTATGACCGTTATTAAGTGGTGGTTGCTTTTTATTTCATGACACAGTTAGATGTTTGTATCTATACAGGCTTACTTGGTTTTGGTTTGGATAATGGCAGTGGTAGTGGGCAGCAGGATTGATGGATGCATTCTAATATATTCCTCTACTTGCGTGTGTTCTATAATTCGGAGTAGCACATTAAATGAATTTGGAAGTGATCTTGAGAACGGTTTTGACCATTCTGAAACACTTTTCTGGGGATGTGAAAGAAACCAGGTTTCAAGCCAGCAGACTGCCGTAATGTGAAGGAACATTGGGAAGTAGTACAGCAGATTGCTCCCAGTTTTCTGGTGTTCTTTTTCACGCTCTTCCATTGGCCAAATCTCGTTGGTCTTTGTCCCAGGATCTACTCGTTCAGATTATTCCAACTTCTGTAGAAATTTGGTGACTGGTGGATATGTTTAGGAACATTTTCAGTCAGTGGAACTCTGATTTCAGGTATATTCTTAAAAATGCTTTGCCTAATGGATTGTCGAATCCACTTTCCATATGTTTCAAATGTATGGTGAAATGGTAATAGCTATCACAAGTCTTATGTTCTATTGGCTGTGTTAGATGGTTAAGTATATGCTAAAGCTAAACGCATTTGTTGTGCGTGTTGAGCGGGTCAGATGCACCCATAAGTGATCTGACCCGGCAAAAGGCCTTGGTCTGCAATTGAACCCAGTAGGATGGCTGCAAGCAGCCTGTCTAGTCCTTTTGGTGGGCGTAGCAGATTACAGTAAGATTAGATCCATGGTTTTCACCATTCAAAGATGGGAAATTCAGACGGTTGCAAAAAAAAGTACTAGATGCCACATCTGCATTTGGGTTGGGGTTAAAATTTAAATACTGGATTGGAACTCTTACCTTTTGGAACATATATTTTAGTATTTTGCTTCTGAGACTGTCAAGGGTTGAGATCAGGATTCAAAGGTCTCACGAATCCCAGTCTGTTTTTTAACACCTTTGAATCCCGTTCTCATCTCATCGTCCCGGGACGGCCTCAATCCTAGACTCTCTCGGAAGTAAAATCCTATATTTTATGGTAGACTAACCCTAATTGCTGTGTGGCATTTTGTACTTTTGCTTGTCCTATGTTGTTGAGGTTGTAGGCAAATTATGTAGAGATAGAAACTCTTCTTGTTGAGGTGGAGGCTATGGTGAAATTAAATAGAGGTAGAAACTCTCTATACCTTGACAGGCATACCACAGAAGAGGAAGCTCTGCAAAGTTGCCTTTTTTGCTTAAAAAAACTTACTAAAATAGACAATTGGATAAGACACCATTGCTGCCTTTATTATCGGCCATTTTTAGCTACATATCATTCACTGATTAAGCAAATATTGATTTTCTATATATATTTCAACCTCCTTATCCTGAGGGACCCAACTAAACTATCAGAGGAGTGTATCATTGTGTTAGAGAGATATGGTGGTGCCTGAGAATGGTGGTGGTTGGAGGGAGATGCATAATCTTGGGATGCAGGTTCTTGTGGGCCGATGGTGTTCGCGTCTTTCTTGATCATGTCTGTAGCCGGTGGCACTTACATGTTTGGTCTCTACTCTAACGACATCAAGTCGACTCTGGGCTATGATCAAACCACTCTCAATTTGTTGAGCTTTTTCAAGGACTTGGGTGCAAATGTTGGCATCCTTCCTGGGCTAATCAACGAGGTTACATCGCCGTGGGTTGTCCTATCCATGGGTGCGGTGATGAACTTCTTTGGCTACTTCATGGTATGGCTCGCCATCACTAACCGTATCGCTCGACCGCAGGTATGGCAAATGTGTCTCTACATATGCATCGGTGCTAATTCGCAGGCATTTGCTAACACAGGCGCACTTGTCACCTGCGTTAAGAATTTTCCTGAAAGTCGAGGCATCATGTTGGGTCTCTTGAAGGGATTTCTAGGTCTTAGTGGCGCAATTATCACCCAGTTCTACCATGCTTTCTATGGAGACGATTCCAAGTCTCTTATTCTGCTAATAGGTTGGCTTCCTGCTGCAATATCTTTCGCCTTCCTTGGCACCATTAGGATAATGAAGGTTGTTCGACAGGCGAACGAGCTCAAGGTTTTCTATAAATTTCTTTATATATCGCTTGCCCTTGCTGGATTTCTCATGGTTATAATCATCATAGAGAAAAGGGTCATGTTCTCTCAGATTGAGTATGGTGGAACCGCTGCGGTTGTGCTCATCTTGCTCTTTCTCCCACTTGCCATTGTTATTAAAGAAGAATTTCATATCTGGAGGAACAAGAAACTAGCCTCGAGTGATCCTTCCCAATTGAAAATCGTAACCGAAAACCCATCAGTGGTTGAACCACAACCAACCGCGGCGGTGGTAAGTTCACAAATGCCAGTTTCTTGCCTGAGAAACATGTTCAAGCCACCGGACAGAGGGGATGATTACACTATACTACAGGCGCTAGTTAGCATAGATATGTTGATACTGTTTGTGGCAACAATATGTGGATTGGGCGGGACATTAACGGCGATTGACAACTTGGGTCAGATAGGATCAGCATTGGGCTACCCATCTCGCAGTATCAGTACCTTTGTATCGCTCGTAAGCATATGGAACTATCTTGGACGAGTGGTTGCAGGATTTGCTTCTGAAATAGTCTTGACAAAATACAAGTTCCCTCGTCCCTTGATGCTCACTTTCATCCTTCTCATCTCTTGCGTCGGCCATCTTCTCATTGCCTTTGCGCTCCCCAACTCTATTTACGTCGCGTCGGTGATTATTGGATTCTGCTTTGGTGCCCAATGGCCTCTAATTTACGCGATCATATCTGAAATCTTTGGCCTTAAATACTACTCTACCTTGTACAATTTTGGGGCAGTGTCAAGCCCTGTTGGGTCTTATATACTTAATGTGTTGGTGGCGGGGCGTCTCTACGATAAAGAGGCCGAGAAGCAAATGGCAGCTTTGGGTCTCACCAGGGAAGTAGGCAAGGATTTGAGCTGCACCGGGGTAAAGTGTTATAGACTGTCTTTCATTATAATTACTGCGGTGACGCTGTTTGGATCTCTCATTTCGTTTATTTTGGTACTAAGAACAAGAAAATTCTATAAAAGTGATATTTACAAGAAGTTCAGAGAAGAGGCAAAAGCTGCCGAGACTGAAATGGCTATGGCTGGAAATGTTATGGGACTATCAGGAGAAAGAAGGTAAGAGGCCGACGACTGTAACAACTACCGCCATCACTGTGATAGATAGAAGAAAGATGGACGATGGGTAAGAACAATGTGGGATTAAGTGATAGTAAATTGGATTACACAACCAAGCAATCAAGCATATGAGGTAGTTATCATGGTTTGTAATGTTATTTGGTGATGCTGAATAATCCGACTTTCTCTCGCTATTTTAAGGGCCTATAAACTTCTCTAGGAAGAGAAGGACTTTTCTAGGGGAACTTTTAAGAAAAGTAACTTTTGAAAACATTAAAATGTTGACTTTTCATAGAAGTTTCATAGACGTTTCCTAGAAAAATTATTTTTCTGAATTCTACTGAGTTTTCAGGATAACCAAACATGAGTTCTATCAACTTTTGATTATTTTGGAGCTAAAAGTTCAGAGAAGTCGATTTAAAAATTTATAAGAAACACATCCCAAGGCATTGTCTGGATAAACTTCTGTAGAAGAAAAATACTTCTTTAGGAATTACTTCAGAGGAAGTAATTCTTGTCCAATTTTTAGGGAATAGTTGCCCCTTGTCCAATGATTATGCCAATGTGTTACATAATTAAACAAATAATATAAAAATATATATTTGTTTCAATAGTTCAATAAGGCGACTGCCCATGACTATGCTTAGTATATTATACAAATGAAAATCAAACAGCTGAGGGAGCACCAATCCCATGCCCTGTGCTATGTCCTATAAATAAATAAAAAGTATTTTTTTTCAAAAATTTACCCCGGTTCCACCCCTGCATGGAATCCACCATTGGTAATGGTTCATCTGCATCACTATTTATGATTTGAGCAATGTTAGGTCTATTTTCTTTTTCATATAGTTTCCCTTTTTATACAACAAGAAGATAAAATAAATATGACAACTTTTTGTGGAGCCCATCACCTTTTTTTTTGTCTTTTTATTGATATAAAATTGGGTGAGAAGAAAAGTGGAACTAACATTTGCTCTTGTGATTTTATATACAAAGGTTATCCTTCACTTCTACTAAAACTACTGCAATTGCAATTACTATTGACAATATGCAAAAAATGCTTGTCTACCTCCATTAAAAGTAAAATGTCCCATATAAAAAATGGACGAAGTTAAGTTACCGCTGCATTCTACTATGTAGTGGAATGTGTGGTCTTTTTTTTAAATACCTATCAACTGTGATTAAAATTCACTCACTCTTAGGAGTAAACATTCTAACTTTGGTTTTTAAAAGAAAAGAAAAAACTAAAAATATTAACTTTAATTTTCTGAAGTTTCACCATACTTATTTTTTGACAGGATACATGGACACGACATTTGACTATATGGTCAATAAAACTGTCATAATTCTAATTTTATAATTAACTAATAAAAGACGAAGAGGCTGGTGTTCTCGAAGGTAGTAATATTGTAATATTTTAATAGAAATACTAGCCCTAGTCACAGTCTTCCCCAAACGCAAGGTGGTGGCAACAAGTGTCAGCTCATCTCCCTGTTATAAGGTAGCAACACCCTGTGTTGCACCCCACACTGCCTCTATGGAAAAAAAATTTGACTTAATGCCGATGGGGCTAGCACTCCTCCTTTTTAATACTTAATATATATTATACTTAATATATATTGAACCTTACCTTGTACTATGCATAAAATAGGTGATCTTAATTGGAACTCATCTATGGTGTCAGCCTATACCAATTTATTTATTTTTACTTTTTTTAGCTGGGGATATCATTTACTGTCAGTACAAGGGTTAGTGGTTAGCATGGAGATTCAAATTCTTGCTACTCATCACACCTCTCTATTGAGAGAGGCCACACCCAACCATTGGCACAAGAAGGGGGTGTCAGCTTACACCTATTGAAACCCATCTATAGTGTCAGCCTACAATAAAATTTTGCAAGAAGTTTCGGATCAAGGGCCATCTATCATCACCATAGCGACCACAAACAAATGGGGGCGTTGAAGCTGCAAACAAGAACCTCATCCAAATCCGCTGAAAAGATGGTCGAGACAACCAAAGAGTGGAATGAGATGCAACCATTTGCAATCTCGGCGTACAACATCAATCCAAATGTTGTTGATCGTCTACCCGTTCAGGTGTACGGGTAGGTATGCTATTTGGTTAATCCAATAATCTGGGATGATGAGATATGGCTCCCAAAAAATTGTTCGGATTCAGATTTTGTTCTCTCGGGATGATGATGAGATAGGTCAATCCAATCAAACTTTTGCATGTGAAGGGGCTTTTTGGCATCAATTCTGGCCCCACCTCTACCCTTACTGAGTGATTTGAAAAACAAGGTTATAAGAATCTTTTTTTTTCAAATCACCCCGTGGAGGTTAGGCGGATTCCTACCTGTTTATTATTAGAGATGTTAAACTTTACTTTTTCCTACATGTCGTCAGTTTTATTTGACAAAAAATTGATGATTTTTTTCAATGAGTTTATCTGGTGAGTTTGAAGGGTAGAGGACCTAAAATAATAGGGAAGCTCGCGATCCGTCACGAGCTCAATTATTTATAAACGAGCTAGCATTAGAGAGCTCGAATCAAGCTTGAGCATATGTCACGAGATGAGCTTGAAAAGCACAAACTTGACTCCTTTACACCCCCTACATTGATCAATAACTAGTATTATTTGGGCCACCTTTGTTAGTCTATTAATATATTCAACTTTTTGTGTTTTTTTTATAGACTTGGGATCTTCTCTTGTGGGTGCTGACGAGCACGCCAATGCACAGAAATCAACATTATGGGTAGCGTGTATTGGCATATGTGGCGGCTTTGGAATGGTGATGATGGTCTTTTCGTCAGCACCAACCGAAGATGATCTCGTGTCTTTCTTATATATATACTAGCAAGTGGCACGTGAGATGCACGTGAGAGCGAGGGGAAGGAGTTAACCATAGTTAATAAGAGTTAAAAGGGACACGTGTTAACCCGTGGGTGCGATTGAACTTGCTAGTGGCACGTGCGATGCACGTGAGAGTGAGGGGAAGGAGTTAACCATAGTTAATAGGAGTTAAAAGGGACATGTGTTAACCTGTGGGTGCGATTGAACTCTCCCCGAGTTCAATAGCGATTGGCTGTGATTCTAAATAAATAGATGAGTAAGGGTTAGTTTGGAAATTGAAGTAAAACATTAAATCAAAGGTAAGGGGTAATTTGGGAATTAAAGTAAAACATTAAATCAACAATTTTTTTTTATATAAGGGTAATTTGGGAATTTTGGAAAAATCATCTATACATGCCTCTCGCATTATAATAGTAAAGACTAGCAGAAGGCACCTGCGATGCACGTGAGTGTACAGTCTAAATGATTGTAAAATATTAAATCAAATGATAAATTAAAATTTATATACACTTTTTTGAAGAAAAATAATCTAGTAATGAATAAATTATGAAACATAAAAAAAACTATTTAGTTAACATTATGATCTTTAACATTTGAAAATGATAAAAAAAAAAAATTAGAAGAGTACCAAATAAAAGAGTGGTACAACATGCAAAAATGAAACTATGTGATTGCAAACATGGAATAAAATCCTACTACATAACATCAAGTCCTTAAATAAGGCTTTAAAAGAAGCATAAAAAACTCAAATTGCAAGTGTTAGTAAAACTCTGCCTAAACTAAATGAAGAAAATATATTTACACATGAGGTTTGATGAAAATACACATAGACCCCCTTAATTTTTAAAAAAATACATTAAACACCCTTACTTTTTAAAATAATGGCACTTACACCTTTTCCATCAGTTGATCGTTAGTCAATTGACAAAATTACTTTTTAAAGTATATAAACTAATAAAACTGCCCTCTCTATTAGAAACCAAATCCTCTACGGCCCTTGAGGTCGCCATGTGTCCCTTTTGATATCCCTTAACTGTGGTTAAGATTCACCCACCCTTAGGGTTCATCCACCCATCCTTGTTTTTTTTTTTTAAATATTAATTTTTTTAAAAAATATTTTAATATTAAAAAAACACTAAAAACAGTTGTTTAATTTTTTAAAACAGAATTAATAAATTAAAAAAAAACAAAGATGGGTGGGTGAACCCTGAGGGTGGGTGAATCTTAACCATGGTTAAGGGGTGTCAAAAGGGACACATGATGACCTCTCGGTGAAATTTTGAGAATTTTGGATTTCTCACCAAAATTTTGGAGTTTTAATTTTTATAATATTTTATTAAATTAAATATATTCATGATATTTCAGAATATTATGGCTGAAATTTTTATTTTGTTAGATATAATATTTTATTATAATTTAATATACGTATATACTTTGGCAAATCCGGTTATCACCCCTTGAGGTCGCCACGTGTCCCTTTTGACACCCCCTAACTGTGGTTAAGATTCACCCACCACCCACCCATCTTTGTTTTTTTTTTTTTTCAAATATTAATTCTGTTTTTAAAAATTAAAAAACTGTTTTAGTGTTTTCTTAATATTTAAATATTAAAAAAAAGAATTAATATTTTTTTTCTAAAAACCAAGGATATGTGGGTGAACCCTAAGGGTGGCTAAATCTTAACCACAATTAAAGGCTGTTAAAGGGAATCATAGCGACCTCAAGGGCCGTAGAGGATTTGGTTCCTAGTAGATGGCAATTTTGAAAGTTTATACACTTTAGAAAATAATTCTATCAGTTGACTAACGGTCAACTGATGAAAGGGATGTAAGTGTCATTATTTTAAAAAGTAAGGATACCTAATATATTTTCTGAAAATTGAGGGGGTCTATGTCTACTTTAATCAAATCTCAGTAGGTGTAAATGTATTTTCTCTAAGGTAAATTTTGTTAATAAAATTGAATTTGAACCAACGAAAGAATAAGACAACAACAATATTCGTTAAGGCACACAACTATCAAGTATGAATACAAACATCAAATTAACAAAACTATCATCTATACAAATTAAAAAATAAAAATAAAAATGGAACGATTTCATTTCCCAAGCAACTCCCAACGAGCAGAGATACCCTCAAACAAAATTATTATAAATTCTGAAAGTAATAATAGAACATTACTCATTCAAGGCCTAAACACGAAAACCCAATCATATTGGGGCCTTAACCTCTCTTTTAAAAAAAAAAGAACCAAAAAGCAAAATCACAGATAAAAAATAAATAATTAGAGATGTATGCCCCCACATTCCGAAATGTGATATTGGATCACAGTCAATTGCGATTGAAATTAGGGAGGGTTCAATTGTACAACAAGTCAACATGTGTCCTTTTTAACTCCTATTAACTGTGGTTAAGAATCCTGCCTCAAAATCCCTCAAAATGACCGGCAGGCCTGAGAGCTACTCTGAACAGTTGGATTCTAGTGAAAACAAGCTAGGCATATTTGTAATTTGGATTTTGAACTAACTTCTAATCCTTACCCATGTGGAACTAAAAAAAAACACAAAATAATAAGGGGCGCTGTTTGAAATGACGTCCAACCCTAAGGTAATGGCGGCCCTGCCTTGGGTCAATTTTTTTTACATGAAATTATCTTCTGCTGAAAGCCTTCTTTTAACTCTAGCTAACAACTTTAACAATTAAAAAGTTCATATTTTTTTTTTCTAAAAACCAAGGTTAGATGATGAACCATCTTAACTACAGTAAAGAGAAATAAAAAGGGTCACATGTTTGACATGTGTAACCGTAGAGAATTTCACGTCTTTTTTTCCTAGGTAGTTGTTTGAACCAGATGCTTATTTTTTTTTTGGACTTTGTTACTGAGACCCCATTAGGGCCGAGACCACCGAGACCATGCTCTTAGAGTATGGTCTCGGTAGTCTCGACCCTAAGAGGGTCTCAGAAGCTTTACCCTTTTTTATTACCTTGTTGGCACATGACATTCCCTGATTTGCAGAAAAACCCACTTTTTGCATTTTAATTCTGTTGTTGACGACCGTTTGGAAACTCTACTCTAATATAATAAGCTCTTAAAAATAAGTTCTAAAGAATAAGCTCTTAAATTTTTAAGAATTTGATCGTTTGATAACAGTCTGAAAAAATCCTCTAATTTGAAATAGTACGTTTGTTAAAACCACTTATTTTCAAATTTTAAGAGCTTATTTCAAGGGTAACAAACGTCATTTATGAAAATATGCAATACAACTCATTTTTAAAAGGCATAGAATGATATGCATCTTTCACCCTCTAAAGTAGGCATTTGTTGACTACGGATGCTTTTAGCCACTATAAATTTTTAACAACCTGTTTTCCTTAAATGAATTAACATTGAAATAATTATGTTTGTAATATTATGAATGCATAGTAATGTATAATAAATAATAAAATGTATGAAACATTAGACTTCATAGCAAGACATTGCAAACTCCAATGTCACGATGGGCAATATCACAATTGCTAATATCACCAACATCCTGTGAAATTTTAACATATAATATAATTAGCAATATTTGATAGTATCCAACTTCATCATATCACAAAACATCTCATAACATAAATGTTCAAAAAACACTACAATTAAAAATTGTTCACAAGAGCAACTTTATGACTGTATAAGGGCATCTGCTATTGCTTCTCTAACAGTCGACATCTCCACTTGTTGAGCAATGTCTACTTCTCCATCCAATGCACCAGTATAATCACCTGCACCATCTTCATTATCTTCAGTGACATCCCAAGTCTCATAATCATGAAATAGTGCATCAGCAATGGCTTCTTTCCTGATAAAATTATGCACCGCCATCGCAGCAACTACAATACTTCGTTGAATCGGGAAGGGGTATGGTGCCATTTTTTTAAGAATGGGAAATCGGGCTTTCAAAACTCCAAAGCTCCGCTCTATCACACTCCTTATAGAAGAGTGAACATAATTAAAAAATTCTTGTCTATCACGAGGGCGAACACCTTTGCGGAATTCTGGTAACCAATACCGAATATTCCGGTATGGTGCTAAAAATCCGCGCATGTTTGTGTATCCGGCATCAACAAGATAATACTTATCTGTAAAGAAAAAGAATAAAAATTTTAGTATGCGAATATAACATCATATCAAGTTGCTTACAACACAAAAGTTAATAGTTAAGAATATACCAGGAGGAGCATGTGGAAAATTGAGTCGTGGATCGCGAATGGTTTCCATTAAGATACGCGAATCGTGTGCCGTGCCTTCCCAACCAGCAAGTACATACGTAAACATCATATCCAAAGAACAAACTGCTAGCACATTTTGCGTACATTCCCCCTTTCGTCCCCTATAAGGAACTTGCTTGTCGGTGGGAATCACTGCATTAACAAGGGTGCCATCGAGAGCCCCAATGCATCCCTTAACACATGAAACAATATATTATTATGTATAATATAATGATTTTTGAGTGTTTAAACATGAAAACGACTAAAAAGTGAGAGTATTACCTTAAAAATTGGATAATATCGATGATTGTTAAATTTGTTTTTCGTACTTTGATTCAAGGTATGAGGCTTTATAATTTCTAAGGATAACTTCAACATAGCTACTAAGACAATATGAAAGTACCGATGTATAGTCTCACCAGAGTGCTGAAATCTATCTTGTAACAACCTATTGCTTGCATTATGGCTTATCGTCATTAGAAATATACCCATTTGCTCTTCGACGCATAAGTACCGACTGTCTTGTAGCCATCCCTTCTCCCTAAATAAGAGACATAGACGAAGGAATACATGTTTTTCCATACGGAATAATTCTGGGCATATCCTCGGGTGTCCATTTATAATGTCACGGACAAACATATGTCCAGTAACTATTGAAGTCCTACATGGCTCTTTGTCAATATATAGATCGTTGTGCCTCTTTAGTAGCAACAGTACAACAAGATATAACATCTTCTGCTGTAATGGTGTCATTGTATCTGTAAACAATATATGTTTATAAAATAAGACATCAAAATAAAACATCTATCATAAACATCAATCATATACTACTCATTAACATCCGACAAAATAAAATTCATGATAAAAAATATCATCTGTGTACATCATCCATCATTCATAAGTCGATAGTAAAAAAGTTGACAAAAAAAAAAAATTACCCAAAATGCACATCCTCCACATCATTCATAAGTCGACGGTAAAAAAGTTACTACAAAAAAATCTACCCAAAATAAACGCCATCCATCTACTATGAACATTATCCACCATCCACCATTCCAAAGAACCACAAAGCTAGCTAGGCTCGCATCCCATGCACGACTTCAACCACCCGATGTGCTCATCATCATCCTCCAATGTCATCCATATTTGTCTATATTCACTCTTAGCAAATGCATTAACTGCAAAAAAGTACATGGCAGTACCCTTTTGGATTCCCGAAATCTTTCTTAAGGACTCCATGCATTCTTGGATGGTAGGACCTTGGTCCTTAGTGTTGGCATCAATTGAAGCCATAATACGATCGATGCTTGCAGCAAGTGCATCATTCCTCGATTCTTTTTTGCTCCTAACTGGACAAGGACGCTTACGCCTAACTTCGTTCAATCGAACATCTATGCCAATATCTTCCCCATCTTCCCCAAGAGATGAAGTATCAGGGTCAATGCTCTCGTCCTCCCTCATTACATCATCGGGTAAGCTACCAATCCCCGGTGTCCATGCCATTTCTCCAGTAGCTGAAGTTCCCCCAAAGAGGATTTTCATCTCTTCAGGAAATTGCAATGGTTTCGTTCGAAATGTACGGGCATCAGGGTTAACCTACATTAGATAATTTATGATTAGTCCATAGTAAAAAAATTATTGTAATAATTTTAAATTTTAAATTTTAAATTATACCTTCAAATACTCGTCCCATCTATCATCATCCATTGTCACTGTGTGATCCTGTTCATTATAACCAATCCCTGTCTGACGAATAAGCTTCTCCCAAGCTATAAATTGTTTTCTCATATTGTCCCAATAATTTTTAAGTTGCCTTTGGTCATACTGTTTCCCAGTTTTTTGGTTAAAACTGGCAACTACTTTCTTCCAAGATAGTGGTTTTAAGTGCGGCCCAGGTTTGCCTCCTAGTTGGACCTCCTCAATGCAAAGGTCAATGAAAGTTTTTGTTGCTTCATTCGACCATTTTGCCCTGCCTTTTTCAGTGTTTGCCTTACCTTTTTCAGTGTTCGCCATCTCCAAACTTTTCATTCAATAGGAAAAGATAAAACAAGATATTAAATGTAATTTAATGATTCATATAATAGAAGATAATATAAAACTCGATATATATGTGTGTATTTAGAACATAGGCAAGTATTCTAAGTAAACTATTGGCTCTTGATGCGGTTTGCATCAATTTATGAGCCCATACATAATGAGAATTATGGAACATAAGACTCTTGAGAACTATAACTCAAAGAAGCATTAAATTTTTTTCTGCAGATGAACTGGGAGCTCAACCACTGTTTGCATCAATTTCTAAAATTTATGTGATTGGAGTGTTATGTGTGATTGGAGTGGTTATGTTAGAAATTTTATCAAACACTCTTAAACCCTCTTAAGAGTGTTATGTTAGAAATTTTAGAAATTTCTGTGATTGCAGAAATTTCTAAAATTTCTAGATGTCTGAGATGTGTGATTGGAGTGTTATGTTCTAGAATTATGGAACATAAGAAATTGATGCAAACTATTGACTTCTGTGATTGAGTCAATCCGTGGTTGAGTTCAATAATATGCTGCATACAAATCTCATGGAGTGTTATTGTCCTTTCAATTTTTTTCCTTCATGAGCATAGTATTTGCAACAGTACATTTGGAAGCATTAGAAGGTTCAACGAATGAATTGTTGCAAAGGCATATAATACAATAACCCAAGCACATGCATCTATACGTGTTTTAGAAATGCTTCGACAGAAATAAGAATATCATGAATTATTGCAATCCATAATATACATATGTGCATAGTAGAAGGAACAAATAACGCCATAGGATAAGAGAGGAAATTTATAAAATTGCAGCATGAAACTACACCTCACCACGTTTTGGTCACTTAAAATAATAAGCATTTTGGCTCTTTAAAGTTTTAGAGTAGAATTCAAGACAAGGGATGCATAAGCTAGTGGCCGAGTCTTTAACTGGGGTGTCCCCCCTCTGTTTTAGGTAAGTAGTTAGGTGGGTCATGGGTGAGTAAGTCGGAGCTCCAGTTTTAGGTGAGTTAAGGTGTTGGGTTCTGTATCTGTAGGCAAGAAGATGACACTGTCTTTAATAACTGAGTTAAGGTGTTGGGTTCTGTATCTGTAGGCAAGAAGATGACATTGTCTTTAATAACGCTGTGTTGTGAGAAAAGATCTCTTTTCTCATTACTCAGTTGGGCAGTTCAGTGAAGTTAGTACTCCTGGTGAATGTGTCTTCTTGTCTAAGCTACTTGTTCTTGACTTCTTGTGGCAGCACAGTAATTCTAACGTGTCTTGATTAGATGATAATGTGTGAATTCCTTAAACTGGTCTTAAAAACCACTAAGAAACAAATTATAAGCTAAAACATTGTTCTTGGCTAGAGAACATGTAGTGCAAGTGAGAATTGCACTGCTTTGGGTTCATAACCAGTGAACAACAACAAAGTTCATAACTAAGAATCAAATTATTAGCTAAAACCCGACATTTTTTTTTTTATACCAAAACCTTAAAATCCCAGATTTTGGTTTGCGGTCTCGGACAGGTATGTTGTTGTGTGGTATCAGAAGCTTTTCCATTTCAAATAAGCATCATCATTTGTTGCTACAAAGGATTATTTATTTATTTATTTGTTTTTTCACTGAACCAATGTCTTAAAAGTTTCAGAAATTTCTCCCTCCTAATACCAATTCAGGTTTTCTAGTCCAAAGAAGGGAAAAGAAAAGGGATTGGATTCTGAAAAAAAGCCTTAATAATCTTCCCTTTTGAAACCCTAGTAATCTATCTGAGAATGTGCTTGAAACCCTAGCTATTTCAGAGGCAATGCTCGTGAAAAAGAAACAAGGAAAAAGCTTTAAAAAAAAAAAACATAATGAAAAAGATAGAAAGGAATTACAGAGAGAAGAAGAAGAAGAAGAAGAGGAGGAGGAGGAGGAGGAGAACGGACCTGATGTGGGAGCTTCGACGGCGATGGAGAACCCCAGACCAAGAGTGATCTGCAGAAGGGGAACGATGCTTTTTTTTTTTTAGGTTTCTTTCAGCTTGTTTGGTATTTATATGGAGGGATATCAACAATTGTGTAAGGGTAAAAAGGTCCAAAACGCAGCGACATTTTAAACGCCGATCCTCTACTTTTTTTAGACAAAAAAAAAGGAGCCCCTTCCCCCCCTTTTTTTTAAGAGGTTTTTCCTCTACTTCTAAAATTTTTAGAGGTTTAATAAGCTTATTATCAAACACTCTTAAACCCAATAAGCTCTATTACGAAGAAAAGAGCTTTTTTTTAAGAGTTGTCAAACACCACTTAATTGAACCAAAAAAGATTTTAAGTTATTTTGGATCAAGGGTATATGATTTTGGAATTTTTAAGGGTATTTTTATAATTTTACATAAGGACATTTTTTCATTTTCCTCAAAAATCATGGATAGTCTCCTTGATCTTGAGGGATTCATATAGGGTTCCTAGTAAGATGTGATGTGAGCTTGAGAACTTACATTTGCTCATTTGACCACACTGATTAGAGTTGTCCTTCCATCCCAACCTGGATACCTCAGAGCTGAATCTCCCCTGCTCTGGCCGCAGTGAAGTCTTCGGTATCCCTTTGCTTTGGGTTTCATACCGCACCTCTAGTTACGGAACCAAATCGTCTATATTCTTACCTAAACAATTGTACAAGAGATCTCGACTTTTAAACTTTCGTGGCCACAGGGAAGAACTTCCTCTAGTTACTCTAGTGATGCTCAGACAAAAAAATATATACATAATTCTTTTAGCTGTGAGCCTTATTTTAATGCATACAGTATTCTATAATTGAGAGAGTGAATACCATGCAAACAAAAAGAGGAGGAATAAAAATGATTAATCGATAATGGCAGCAAGAATTGTCGTGCTGTTTTTACCAAAAAAAAATGGTGAAAAATTCTTATTTTTTTAAAAAAGTTGCGGTGGAGAACATTCTTGGGGAAAAGTACGGAATTAGGCTCGATTTTTTGAAAAATTACGGAAACAAGCTCTCTTTTGAGGGAGTTATTTTTTCCGGCCTCCACGCGTGTGTAGAGCTGAAGCGTGCGGGAGGACTTGTTACAATGTCCAAAATACCCCTGTAAAAACTGAACAGTTTATATGGCTAACTCTCCCCATTCGATCGAATACCTTACTTACCCATTTCGAACTTACCCATTTCGAACGCAGAGGAAGAAGGAAGAGGAAGAACGAAGAGGAAGAAGGAAGAGGAAGAACGAAGAAGGAAGAAGAAGGAAATTTCGGTTAAGAGGTATGGATTGAAACCCATGAAAATTTCGGTAACGCTTTTGTTGATTTTTTCGCATTTCGAACTCATTATGGATTGAACTCGTTAGTTTAAGAGGAAGATAAGCCCTAAGGAAATAAAACCGTAACAAAGATGAACCCTTAAACCCTGTAAGAAAAATCCCAAAAATCGGAAAATCAGTAAAGATTTACAGTCTCAAATTCGAGATAACAGTCTCGAATTCAAGATGGTTATCTCGAATTCGAGATGGTTATCTCGAATTCGAGACTGTTATCTGGAATTCGAGATAACCATCTCGAATTCAGGACAACCATCTCGAATTCAGGATGGTTATCTCGAATTCGAGATAACAGTCTCGAATTCAAGCTCTTTTTTTTTTTTTCAAAGTAATTCTTAAACTGTATTACTAATATTAAGGAAGCCACACCCTAAAACCCCTGTAGGAAAAATCCAACGGCTGAATTCGAGGTTACAGTCTCGGATTCGAGGTGGTTATCTCGAATTCGAGATAACCATCTCGAATCCGAGACTATTATCTCGAATTCAGGATAACCATCTCGAATCCGAGACTGTTATCTCGAATTCAGGACTGCTAATTTTTGAATTCCATCTTCCACTAATCAATTTTTGAAATACTTGCAGAGTCAAGATGCCAAAAAACAGAGGAAAAGGGGATGACAAAGGCAAAGGGAAAGACAAAGGGAAGGGGAAAGAGGTGGAAAAGGCCCAACCTTCTGTGAAATGTACCATGAAAGAATGGTTTGAAAAAATAAAGCCGCACTTAGAGGCCCATCCTGAGAGAAAGTCTTTATGGAAGCAGACTTGCTTTGGGCATCTTTATGATTTGCCCAGAAATCCCCAATGTGGTCAGGCATTGCACCACCTACTTCAGAGGCGTAGGGATGCACTTACTTTTGATTTAGCTGGTAGTGTTATGCGGTTTAGGTTGTTAGACTTCACCCTGATAATGGGTTTAAATGCTAGCATAGGTGTCCCTCCCGCCATAGTACCCGCCAATTCTCCTACCTCCCTAAAGGTTCGTAAGTTTGGTGAAATACAACTTATAAAAAAATTTGACCTGCTTAGGGTGTTGGAGTCGTGTAACAATGATATGGACGCAATCAAGATTGCATTGGTTCTATATGTGGAGTTATTGATCATTGCAAAAGAGACACACTCGAACATCGAGATTGACTACTTGGATCTTGTAGAAGACCTCGATGCCTTTAACAAATACCCTTGGGGCACTGTAGGGTACTCGATATTTAAGAAGAGTATTGAAATGGCACATATAGATACCCCACAATACAACATCAACGGATGTTGTATTGCCTTTCAGGTATATTATATCCTTCATATAAGTTTAATTTGTAATTACACTCCTGTTTGTATTTTAATTTCAAATTGTAATGATGACAGGTTTGGATGTTTGAGTGCATTCCTGCACTTGGGAGATTATGTTCTCGCGGATCTCCGCCTACTACTGAGATTTTCCCTCGTGTTTTACGTTGGAAAGATACTACGTATAAAATCTACAAAACATTGGAAGAAAAGATATTTAATGTAGAAGAGGTACGAAAGTGAAAGTTAGTATTTAGTTATATATTTTTTGTTTGCTTAGTTTAACATAATTTTGTGTTCACAGCTTGAGGTTCTGAAGTTGAATGTCACTGATCGTGAGAAGGAGCAAGAAGTTGTTAGGGGTCTCCTTGCACGAATGGGATCTGAGGATGATGATGATGATGATGATGATGATGATGATGATGATGATGAGGCTGAGGATGAGGAGGAGGAGGATGGAGATGAGGAGGGTGGTGAGGAGGAGGATACTCTTGAGGGGGATGGTGATGAGCAGGCTGAGGTGGAGGGAGGGAATGATGATGGTGATGATGACGAGGAGGAGGTTAGTCCCCCCCCGGTACATGAGCGAAGGTCAAAAACTGTAAGTAACAAAAACCCAAAATAAAGATGATTGTATCGAAACAGTTGTAAAATTTTATCCTGAAATCGAGATTACAGTCTCGGATTCGAGATTACAGCCTCGGATTCGAGATGGTTATCTCGAATTCGAGATGGTTATCTCGAATTCGAGATAACCATCTCGAATCCGAGGCTGTAATCTCGAATTCATGCCTGTAATTTGGACTTCAGGCCCATTTATTCCATATATTTAGATTTTATTGTGTCCTAATATCTAGCATTTTTTCAGGTACACGATGTACAAGCAAAATCACACCCATCTTTGTACAAGCGTCTGAAACGTTATTTTGGCCGACGGTTTGATGCCTTAGCCATGAAAATGGATTGCTTGGCTGACAGATTTGATAATTATGCATCAGAAATGAGGGCTATGAGAAAAAGGGAAAGAAAAAGAGATAGAGAAAGAGAAAGAAAAAGAAGAAGAAAAGAAAGACAAAGACAAAGAGAAAGAGAATGCAGAAAGTATGCACCCCCTACTGATGAAGAAAGAACTATCTTTTCAGGGGGGCAGGTGGGTGATGAGGGAAGGCCTACCTGTTCAGGGGGGGAGGTGGGTGATGAAATAAGGGCAACCTGTTCAGGGGGGGAGGTGGGTGATGAGGGAAGGCCTACCTGTTCAGGGGGGGAGGTGGGTGATGCTGAAATAACGGCTTTTGAAGGTGATGATGATGAAACCCTTACAAGAGTTGAGGGAAGGCCACTAAGAGCCACAATCATTTCGAAGCATCTCCGCTCCCCTTACTTGAATACTAGAGTGAAGAAAAAAATGACCGAGGGCATGACCGCTAAAGACCCAATGAGGGAAGCTACGACAGCTGAAAAAAAGGCCCTACGAACCTTTTTGAATACGGAGGCAGATTCGAATAATTTTAGGTAATTTTTCTAATTTTGAATTGAAAAGTAGATGCATAAATTATCATATTTGTCTACTTTAGAAAGTTTTTGAAATGTAGGCAGACGATATATAACGTTAGAATAACTCCGGAGATGCTCGCTGTTGTGTCAACTAGCAAAAGCTTGATCGATTCCACGGTAACACTCTTCCCATCTTTAATTTAATGTTGTGTATCTCTTTTGTAATTCTAATAATCTAAGACTAATCCTTTTATATATATAGCATATTGACGTATGGATGGAGCTGTTGGCACAACGTCGTGAGAGACATCCCGCTCTTTACACTCAGTCCTGTGTCTTTGGACCTACTTGGTTCATGGTAAGGTCTCTTCTTATTATTTCATTACCGGTAACTCAATCTTTAAGGTATTCTAATGATTTAGTGTCTTTACAGGAATTTCTACTTCAAGAAGTAGACGTGTGCAGATTGTATATGAATGCAAACGACTCTGTGACACGACTGATGTTAAAGGACCAAATAAACCCTAACCTTAGACCCATTGTTGAGGGGTTAAGTGGGCGACCAGCCATGTGGTCGGCTGAGAGAGTGTACCTCCCGTTTCTCCATGGCCAGCACTGGGTGTTAGCGGTATTGGAACCCCCGAGAAACCAAGTCCTAATTCTGGACTCATACTACACCGATGTCATAGACATGTATGCATCAGAACTATGTACCATCAAAGAATGCATCCCCGCCTTCTTCCATATGTTTGGCGACGTGGAGGCTCTAGGCAAGGACTGGGTGGTACGGGAGGTCACCCACTTACCAAAACAGAGAAATACGTAAGTCTATATGAAAATAAGCAATTTATTTATAATTTAGCTCACTTTTTTTTCCTATACTATAAAATACTAATGAAATGTGTTATTTGTGTATCAGGCGCGATTGTGGAATATTCCTGATGAAATATGTTGATTTCTTATGTGCTGATTTGGAGATTCAGTTTGAGCAGGTATTATTCCTTATTTTCCTCTAACTTACTATTTATGCTCTTGAAGGTTTTTATTTATTTGACTCACTATTTATGCTCATCGTATTTTAAATTTGTAGGTTGATGTTTTGAAGTTCCGGAAGCGGATAGCCTGCGAGATAATGGATGGGGTTGCCAATCCTTAGGGGACATGGTCAAGGGGTGGGAGTGTCTTATGTGTACTTTATGTCAAGGGGGGCTCACTGTTTGGATGTACTAATTTTTTTATGAAAGGATGTTTAAGTTTTCAAACCTGACATGGATGTATGTATTGGATTTGTAATGAATTTATTATGGATGTAAAGGATTCCCTCAAGGTAGCTAATTAACTGTTCATTTACAGTGAATGTCCCGAATTCAGACTAACAAAATCTCGAATTCGAGATAACCATCTCGTAAACTAGGGACTGTTGCTTCCATTATTTTTCTTTCTGTTTCAGATTATACAGGTCCAGGTCCTAAATTCGAGATAACCATCTCGAAATCATCCAAATCATCTCGAATTTGAAATGGTTATCTCGAATTCGAGATGGTTATCTCGAATTCGAGATGGTTATCTCGAATTCGAGATAACCATCTCGAATTCGAGACTGCTGCTTCCATTATTTTTCATTCAGTTTCAGATTATACAGGTCCAGGTCCTAAATTCGAGATAACCATCTCGAAATCATCGAAATCATCTCGAATTGGAAATGGTTATCTCGAATTCGAGATAACCATCTCGAATTCCAGACTGTTGCTTTCATTATTTGTCATTCTGTTCCAGATTATACAAGTCCAGGTCCTCAATTCGAGATAACCATCTCGAAATCATCCAAATCATCTCGAATTCTAGATGGTTATCTCGAATTCAGGCTCCAGTTCCAGATTACAAGTTCTGTCTTGAGACTGTTGTTTCCATTTGTCTCCCTTTATATACCACTCAAGTACATGGATGGATGAATTTTAACAATATTCGAATATACAAAATCAAGAATTCGATACAAAAACACTTTGAATTGTTATTATGAAATGATCATACTTGTGGGATTACATTAGTACATGTTTGTCTATTATGACCACTTTGTTTGCATCTACCACATCTTACAGTAGGCCTTTCTTCGCCTTGTGAAGGAATTCTGTTCTTCTTCGGTCTCCCCGTGCTTCTTTTTTGTACAGGGGGTTTCATCCGCTTGGTCTCGGCTATTACTTCATCTGGGAGATCCCAATGCTTTTTGTCATGTACCGGATATATTGACTCTTCATAGGTGGCTCGATACATATCAGATGTATAGTAGGGAGAAAAGTACGCATACGGATCATGTCGATACTTATTACAGGCAGCCAAAACATGTATACAAGGCAACCCCTGTACATCAAATTTCCTACAGGTGCAAGTACGTTCAAGAAGCTTCACTGTAGCGTTAAATTCTCCCCTCACATAATACTCATATCGAACGATTCCATCACATTCCAAATAACGTGCTTTAGAAAGTCTCCTCTGTAGTTTACCCTCAGCCCATGTTGTTAGGCTTCCATTCATTTCCATCGCTTTGTTTCGTCGGTTAAAGAACATTCGTTGGATCTTAAGACGCACATCCTCTAAAAGCATTGTAACTGGGTATTCTCTCGCTTCCTTCAGCAAACTATTGATCGATTCAGCTATATTAGTAGTTACAATGTTATACCTTAGCCCAGGAAAGTATGCAGATGCCCATTTTTCTCTTGGAATTGCAGCTAACCATTCATGTGCCTCGGGGTTTGCTCCTGCAAGACGTGACATAAGCTCTTGGAACTTGTTGAACATGCATGTCTTTACGGCCGACCAAAATAACGGTTTCAGTCCCTCATCCTTGAATGCTGCATGCATATTCTGGCTAATATGATATGAGCAATAACTATGAATTGCATGTGGGAATGCAATGGGGACTTGGCTTATCAAACTGGCGTGTCGATCAGTTATAATGACTAACCCTGCCATGTACCCAACTGAGTCAGCTAATTGTTTGAAAAACCACTTGTAACTGTCATTGTTCTCTGATTCAGCTATTCCATAAGCAACTGGACATATGTGGTTGTCACCATCAAGTGATGTTGCTATGATTAAGATCCCCTTGTACTTACCCTTTAGATGCGTCCCGTCAACGGCTAATACTCTTCGTAAACTGAGCTGAAAACTTCTTATACAAGGTCCAAGAGCCACGAAACACCTTTCAAATGCACCAGTATTTGGGTCACTCAATACTGCAGTTATTGTTCCCGGGTTGGTCCTGCGTAACTCGTACAAATAAGCAGGGAGGTCAGTGTACGAATCGTCGTATGATCCTCTAACATGTTCTATTGCAATCTCTCTAGATCTCCACGCTTTCCGGTAACTCATTTGCACTCCATATTGTTTCCAAACATCATGAATAATCTCTTTGGGCCTAGATGCCACGTGACCCTCGATTCGTCCCACGACCATGTCACTAATAACCAAACTAGATGCTTGTCGATGATCGGGCCCAGTTATGACAAACCCACAGGAGTGATGAGAATTATAAGTCTTTATCTTGAAGACACCCGACTCATTCACCCTTGATGCACGTAGCCTCCAAGTACAATTACCCCCAAGGCACTTAACTACAAACTTTGATTTATTCGAATCCACAACCCTGTATTGGAAGTTTTTTATCATTGCATACTTTGCCAACACATTCTGTAGGCACCTCTTATCCTTAAACATTTGCCCAAGTGAAATATCATCCGTATTGTCGAGTGCAGCCGCAAACCCTGAAGGATCGAAATTGACATAGTCATCATTCTCAATCACATTTGATGAAGGGCCTTGACTGACTTGCCGAAAAGCAGACCTAGATGAGCTACGGATATTTGCACGGATAGGACCCTCATCAACATCGTTTCTGACAACATCTTCATCTACCTCTACTGAATAATCATCATCAGCATCATCTTCTTCATCATCATCATCTTCAGCACATTCACCAACATTAGCACATTCATTATCTTGCACACCACAATCTTCACTATGGTAGTTGTCGCCCCTGCTGGTATCACCATAATCTACATATGTGTTAGGCACAAAACAAGTATATTGAGTTGGTCCTGTTGTCAAGTCTTCAAAGGGCCAAGGCACGGTTGGGAGGACAGGGTCGGGAACATAGACCGTAGAAGGCTGAAGGACATGACAAGTATCACCCTCGTTCGCATGGGGAATGGCAGTCTCATGATCAGGAAAACCTTCGTAACTCAAAGAGGGTGGACCACACTGTTGTACTCCCTTTGCAACTTCAGTTACATATATTGGCAAAAGTACATTATGAGTTTGTGCTCGCTCACATTCTGAAATAAATACCAACAAGTCTTCATCATCTTCAATATCAGTAGGAGGAATTGTCGGGTGTGTAGGGAACATAGACCTTAGTCTAATCTCAGTTTCTTCCCACCGGGATTTAGTCAATCGATAAACTCTGCTTAAAAGTTGCTCATGTCTCATTCCACTATACAACTGTATCAATTTCGATTTTCCACCCTCATATACGTGGGACCTGTCAGGGAGAATCTTCCATTCTCCGTCATAACAACAAATCACTGAAACATTCATTATCTGCAACATCAAGAAAAAACAACGCAAAAACTCAACAATGTCAATGCTTTACAATACAGACTCAACAATGAAAGCAAAGGGTGGACATCTTGACTCTGCAAGTATTAATAAAATTGATTAGTGGAAGATGTAATTCAAAAATTAGCAGTCCTGAATTCGAGATAACAGTCTCGGATTCGAGATGGTTATCTCGAATTCGAGATAACCATCTCGAATCCGAGACTGTAACCTCGAATTCAGCCGTTGGATTTTTCCTACAGGGGTTTTAGGGTGTGGCTTCCTTAATATTAGTAATACAGTTTAAGAATTACTTTGAAAAAAAAAAAAGAGCCTGAATTCGAGACTGTTATCTCGAATTCGAGATAACCATCCTGAATTCGAGATGGTTGTCCTGAATTCGAGATGGATATCTCGAATTCGAGATAACAGTCTCAAATTCGAGATAACCATCTCGAATTCGAGATAACCATCTCGAATTCGAGACTGTTATCTCGAATTTGAGACTGTAAATCTTTACCGATTTCCCGATTTTTGGGATTTTTCTTACAGGGTTTAAGGGTTCATCTTCGTTACGGTTTTATTTCCTTAGGGTTTATCTTCCTCTTAAACTAACGAGTTCAATCCATAATGAGTTCGAAATGCGAAAAATTTCAACAAAAGCGTGACCGAAATTTTCATCTGTTTTGATCAGGGTTTCAATCCATACCTCTTAACCGAAATTTCCTTCTTCTTCCTTCTTCGTTCTTCCTCTTCCTTCTTCCTCTTCCTACTTCTTCCTCTGCGTTCGAAATGGGTAAGTAAGGTATTCGATGGAATGGGGAGAGTTAGCCATAAACTGTTCAGTTTTTACAGGGGTATTTTGGACATTGTAACAAGTCCTCCCGCACGCTTCAGCGTTACACACGCGTGGAGGCTGGAAAAAATAACTCCCTCAAAAGGGAGCTGGTTTCCGTAATTTTTCATAAACTCGAGCCTAATTCCGTACTTTCCCCACATTCTTGCTGCCACTAATGGGAGAAGTGAGAGAGAGAGAGAGAGAGAGAGGGAAAGGGAAAAAAGTGGGTAGAGAGATAAAGAGAGAGGGCTCGTTAAGTGGGGTGGGTAGAGATAAAGTGAGAGTGGTGGAATGACTTGGCTATTGATGGAGAGATGTATTATGTATATCATACATTTCTCCTCATATTTTTGGAGAGAGTGGGTATGCCAAAAGGTTGAATACATCACCTCCTTAGTGTTGAGAGTTGAGACTTGGGTGGAAGTGGGTAAACCCAATTTAATTGGGTACATCACATTTACATATCAAATTCATACACCTTATCAATTTAACATGGTATGATGGTACAACTCACTTATTAGGGTATGAGGCATATATAACACCAAAGTTGGGGCACCCTTCCTCAGTTGGGTGACAATTACCCCTTATATATGTCATATTAAATAATATAGTATAATTTTTTAGGGGACAAGTACCTCCTTGTCCTATGATTATACCCAATTAAATATTTAAACAACTTAGTATAAAAATATGAGTTTGGATCTTGTCCAATTGCAAGAGTTCAATCGCACTCACATAGCTCCCTTTAACTTTAGTTAAAAACTTTTAACTCTTAGGGTTAGTATATTTTTTTTACTAAAAACAAAGGTTTCATTGTTGAACCCTAAGAGCTAGTAAATCTTAACCATAGTTAATGGAGGATTAAAAGGGACACGTGTTGAATTGTGGGTGCGATTAAACTCAGGGGAGTTGAACCGCGATTGAATATGATCAAAGTTTAGGGGACACCTGCCCCATTCTTTGGCTATACCTTAAAAAAAGGATAAAGCTTCTGAGACCCCCTTAAGGCCGAGACCAACGAGACCGTGCTCTAAGAGCGTGAAATTTCAGGTGGGGCCTATCATGTGAAATTGGTCCCACCTGAAATCTCATGCTCTTAGAGCGTGGTCTCGGCTGAGGTTGCACAATGTCCGATCGGCTCTTTGGTGTGGCTTAGCTCGGCCTGAATTTTAGGCTCGAATGGGCCAAGCCAAGCCTAAAAAAAAGCCCGAAAACTTAATCAAGCCGAGCTCGGGCCAACCCCTGTGTGGCTCGGCCCGACTCGATTGAGGCTCGGTTCGGCCAAACCATAGTTAGCAATTCAGCATACGGTAAAAATTTGGTACGGAAATTATTCAAGTATAATTCTGAATTTGCATTCAATAGTTCGATTAAAAATTTGGCCAAAAAAACGCAGAACGTCAAAAGTACGGTACTGAATTAATTCGAGTATAATTCCGGTCAATACTCAATAATTTGTTGAAAAATTCATCTAAATATATACAATTACATATATAAAATTTCTAAGAGAATACATTAAATCTTTAGTTCATATTACAAAAAATGAAAAAAAAAGTGCAATTGGAGAATTAGAGAGCGAGAGAGAGTTGAACGTGGAAGGGAGACTGGAGATTGAGAGAGAGAGAGAGAGTTGCTCTTGGAAGGGAGAGTGGTAGTTGCTGGTGTTGACAATATTATAAAGTCGGATACTTGATTCTCAACTTCTGGCGGTTGGCTATGCCATTGTGACAAGTGACGATTATGAAATAGTTAGGGTTTGAGATTTAGAGAGAGAAAGAGATCGAGAGAAAATGAGGGGACTAAGTAATGGCCAATGACTGCTTTATGACTGGTGGCTGACGACTATTAATTAGTGATGTTGTGACCAATGAGATAGAGACTAAAGTTAGAGATTGAGAAAAAGAAAGAAATCAAAAGAAAGAAAGTTACGTGTGCATGCAAGAAAGAAGAAAAAGGATTTGGGATTTATCTTACGGGTTTGTATATATAAATATATATTATTCGCGAATAAGTCGTGAATGATTCGCGAATAATTCGCGTATAATTCATCTTACTTAAAATATTCGTAAATGCTTACTTAACTTTAATTAATAAGGATGAATTATATGTATGATTCGTTATAAGTATTATTCGTATATAATTCAGGTATAATTCACGAATTTACTAACTATGGCCCAAACTCGGTTCAGCTCGAATATTATTAAAAAAAATAAAAAAGTAAAAAATTATGTATATATATTTATTATTATTATATATAAATAATATAAAATATTATTTTTTTTAAAAAAAATATTCAAGCCAAGCTCGAGCCAGGCCAAGCCTGACTCGAGCTTGAATCAATTCGGGCCGATCCGAGCTTCGAGCCAGGCTTTTGAATTCGGGCTGAGCTTCGGACCGCGCTTTCAAGCTTCATTTCGGGTTGAGCCGGGTTTCGGGCCTAGATCAAATCCTTTCAAGCCGAGTCGGGCTTGGCCAAGCCTGAAGAAGCCCAGCCCGAATACAACCCTAGTCTCGGCCCCACGGGTCTAAGAAGCAAAGTCCTAAAAAATTTCTAATTTTTTACAAGTTCAGTAATCCCCATTTGACTCCACTGCAAGGTTACCAAGTTTGCTACATGCTATAGTGAACCGTGAACCAAGTGAATCCGAACTGGTTCGTGGTCGGTTCGGATTGGTTCGTAAAATTCAGTGAACCACATAGTGATTTCAAAACAATCTTAGTTTGTTAAATTTTTCATTCAAATTCACTGATAATTTTCTTAGGTTCAACAAATTGATACTTTGAGTTCACAAACCGTTCATAGAAATGTATTTATTATTATTATTTTTCAAATAAGTATTTGTAATATATTATTTAAATGCTTAAAAGATATATAATTTTTATAATATAATTAAAATATAAATTTTGTTTTACATGCTTAAGTAGCGAACTAAACTAAAGAACCTAAGCGAACTCAAAAATGAATTATCTCATCATACCCTTAGCGAACAAGATTCACTATAGAGTGGCGAACCGTGAACCTGAATTCGAACTGAGTGAATTGACGAACCAGGTAGCATTGTTCCACTGTGGTTGTTAGAGGGTGAGAGTATGAGTTAACTGTGAGTAAGGCTAACAGTCCTCTTGGAAATAAAGGTACTCACTTCTCGAACAAAGGAAAGCTCACTCGCTTCAATCATTGCCACCTAGTAACCACCATTAGCTTAAAAAAGGCCTCGGATTGTCTCTGGGGAAGCCAAAAAATGGTCTCGGGCAATCACAGGATAGGCAACATGTGGTGATAAAAAGGGGAGAAGTCATTTCATTTTCTCCCTATGATTTTGACTTCTCCCCCCATTGATATCTTTCCCCCTTTTTCTCACACACTTATGGCCACATGTCTTATTGTGTGGAGAGATGTCAAAATCATGGGGCCCATGATTTTGACTTTTCCACCGCTTGTCTATTGATTTGTGGTTGCCTGAGACAAGGCCTTTCTGACTTCGCCAAAGACAATCGAAGGCCCTACAAAAATGGGTGTCACTGGACTCTCCGGTTTGTGACTTTATAGTAAACTCACAGCCACACAATCGAACTGAATTTTGGCACGAATGTGTTTAAGTGGGACCCATTCCCTAGCATCAAATAGATCACTTGATCGATTAGGCCAATTGAATGGTGGGGTCAGGGAATGAAAAATATTATTTTCCACTCCAGCTTTCTGGACATCCTTAAGAAGTTCTTCAACTAGGTTTTACAAGGCAAAGGGTTTACTCTGGTGAGCAGCCGATCAGTGGACAAAAAAAATAAGAAAAAAAGAAAAAAAAACATTTGAATGGGAAGAAGTCAAAAATAGGTAGGAAAAAAAAATGACTTATGGTGAGGCGGCCTTGTTTTTGTTCATTGATCTCTTGCTTACCCGAGGGATAGTCTGTTGAGCCCCAGAGCATACCCTTTGCCGTTTTACAATCTCAATAACTTTTCTCGTGAGACAAAAGGTTTTTGAGCAATGATATGTCTACTTTCCGGATGGCAACTCTCCGGTGCACTTTCCTAATTTAAAAAATTAAAAAAATAAAAGTTGTGGGTTTCAAAAAACAAATGTCATACTCTTTTGTCTTTTCTACAAAAATAGGGGAGAATGGACAACGGAAAGTGGACATGTGGACATAGGGACGTATTCTTCTAGTTGTAACCGGTTTTGCCAAAACCGGTTACACCCTTGAGGTGGCGTCGTGTCTCTTTTGGCACCTCTTAACTATGGTTAAGATTCACTCACCCCTGAGGTTCACACACCTATTCTTGGTTTTAAGAAAAAAATCATAATTTTTTTTGTTAACTGTGGTTAAAATTTACTAACTCTTAGGGTTAATTTATTTAAAATATTTTTTCTAGAACCCAAAGAGAGGTGGGTGAACCCTAGGGATAGGTGAATCTTAACCATAGTTAAGGGGTGTAAAAAGAGACATGTGGTGACCACAGGATTGTAACCGGTTTTGCCCAAAGACCTGTTACAACCGGAGAAGATCACTAGTCGTGGACATAACATTGATCGGGTTTTTTTTGCTAATTGATCTTCTAAATATTTTAATGTAAATTTCTTTATTTTGGATGTAGGGGTGTTTTCACTCCCTCCTTGTATCTTACTATTTTGCTTAAATAAAATTAAGCAGTGGTTGCATTTGATTATGCAGTCAAATGTGGTGTCCACGTTTTCCTGTTAATATCCTTTTAATTCTGATTAAGTTTTAAAAATAAAGGTTAATATTCTTATTTTGTTTTGTTTTCTAAAAACCAATGTTAGATTGCTTAACCTTATAAATGAGTGAATCATAACCACAGTTGATGAGAGTTAAAGAGAGAGGCATTGACCAATGAGGACCTTACATTCTATTACATAGTTGAATGCAGCGGTAAGTTAAACATTTTTGATAAATTTAAAAGGCATGCCCATGTTCTTTGAGAATTTTTTTTTAAAAGTTAAAAAAAGGGGTTTAAATATAAAGCAGAGCTAGCATCATGCGGAGCATCCTTTTTACACAACCGCGTGGCAAATGTGTAATTATCAATAATTATACATTTGCCACCCGGTACTGTAAAAAGGGAGCTCCGCACGATGCAGAGCTCCGTATGAAAATTAATCTCATAAAAAAAAAAAAAAAAAAAGGTATTGGTAGCTTGGAATCCCAGATTATATTGTCTATGAATTTATTCGAGTAGATTGGACACCATCCTCTCTAAAATATTAATAAGTTAATTGGGGGAGTGGAATATGGAATTGAAGCACTTAAAAACCGCTTTTAACATTTATTTTCATAACAGATTATTATTAAAACATCCCATCTTTGTTGCCTCTCCTTATCATCTCAAGGAGATCTACTGTTAGTTCTCTGAAATTTCATCTACCCACTTGCATATATCAATACCACATGTATGATATAACTTTCGCTTAAACTAGTCAGATCTCTCTGGTTTCTCTTCTCTTCTCTTCACATCCAAGTTCACGTGAATCTCCATCTGAGCCCAAGTTAGTACAATTGTGTTAAACAGAAAGTAAGGAGAGATGGGTGAGGCAGCGATGTCATGCAGCGGTGGTCGGGAGGTCTTCCGCTTGGTGGCTCATGTGGTCCGAGGTCGATGGTTCATGGTGTTTGCATCCTTCCTGATCATGTCCGGGGCTGGCACAACTTACGTTTTCAGTAACTACTCCAAAGAGATAAAAGTGTCACTTGGGTATGATCAAACTACCCTTACTTTGTTAGGCTTCTTCATGGACCTAGGCCAAAATGTGGGAGTCCTCTCTGGCCTTATCGCTGAGGTGACACAGCCGTGGTTCGTGCTTTTAGTCGGCTCAATCATGAACTTCGCTGGCTACTTCATGATATGGCTTGCCGTCACGGGTAAAATAGCCAAGCCACAAGTATGGCAAATGTGCATCTACTTCTGTATTGGTGCTAATTCTCAGAATTTTGCCACTACAGGCTCGCTTGTGACCTGTGTCAAGAACTTCCCTACAAATCGAGGCGTAATGTTAGGCCTCTTGAAGGGGTTTGTTGGCCTTAGCGGAGCCATCATTACACAACTTTACCTTGGAATCTATGGTAATGATTCTAAATCTCTCATACTCCTCATTGGGTGGCTCCCGACTACAATATCGATATTCTTCCTTTACACAATCCGAACGATGACAGCCGTTAGACAACCGAACGAGCTCAAAGTCTTTTACCACTTCCTCTATGCATCAATTGCACTGGCACTGTTTCTTATGGCTATAACCATAGTTCAAAAACAAGTAGTTTTCTCCCATGCCGGGTATGCAGCGAGCGCCAGTGTCCTTTGTGTCTTGCTCTCTCTTCTCCTCGCAATTGCAATTAGAGAAGAATTAGCTCTTTGGAACCTCAAGAAACAATCAGTTAATTCCTCGGCTGAGACGAGCGTTGTGGAATCAGAACTGGAAGCACAGCCACCATGTTCCTCCACCCAACTAGAAGAGAAGCCCAAAGTTTCGTGCTTGGCTAACATCTTCCAGAGGCGAGATAGAGGTGAAGACTACACCATCTTACAAGCGCTTCTTAGTGTTGACATGGTGCTTTTGTTCATGACAATTCTATGTGGCGTTGGATGCAGCCTCACCGCCATCGGTAACCTGGGTCAGATTGGAGAGTCACTAGGCTACCCGACTCATACCATAAGCTCCTTTGTATCACTAGTAAGCATATGGAGTTACTTCGGTAGAGTGTTTTCAGGATTCGTCTCTGAAATCTTACTCGTGAAGTGGAAATTACCTCGCCCTCTTATGTCCTCACTCATCCTTTTCTTATCTTGTATCGGTTACCTCATGATTGCCTTCCCTACTACCGGCTCTGTCTATCTTGCATCAGTGATCATAGGCTTCTCTTTTGGTGCGCAAATCCCAGTGATTCATGCAATGATATCGGAAATCTTCGGCCTCAAATACTATGCTACATTGCTAAACTGCTGTCAATTGGGATGCCCTCTTGGGTCATACATACTCAATGTAAGGATGACTGGGGTCCTCTACGACCGAGCGGCGTTGAAGCAACTGGCGCGAAAGGGTATCGGAAGGGCCTCGGTGAAGGAATTGACTTGCATTGGAACCCAATGCTATAGACTATCTTTTGTTATACTAGCTGGGGTGTCTTGCTTTGGAGCTTTTGTTTCGCTGATTTTGGTATATAGAACACGCGAATTCTACAAAAGGGATATATATAAAAAGTTTAGAGAGGAGGCTAAAGAGACCGAAATGGCGTTGTCAAGATGAGATAAAAGAGAAGGTTTGACATATATGGAGTAGGGGGAGAGGAGATGTATGGTATTCAAGTCAACCTGTGAAAAATCAAGAAATACTAAATGAAATGGCATTAGTTTCTTTTACCTGGGACTTGTTTTTCCTTTATCTAAAGATGGAGACACATGTTGATCTAAAAAGTGAGGAAGAAAGATTTGAATGTTGAAGAGAGAGACAAGGCTAGCATTCCCTAAGGGTGTGTTGGCTTAGGGGGTAATGGGGGAAAGTAAAAGAAAGTGAAACAAACACCCACTTACCCCATGTTCCGTTTGCAAGAAAACTTCACTTCTTAGAGAATCAAGATGTTCAATAGTGCCAGATTTTCTTGTACTTACACCCATTTCATATTCCAGCTTTTTGGTAGAATAGTGAGAGAAAATGAAAAAAACCCATTAGTATTCCAATACTACCATTTTATCAAAAGGGTTCTGTAAATGTGAACAAGAGGTATATTTGGAAAAAAATATATTTTCTCCTACCACTTTTCTCTCAAACCAAACATACAAGAGAAAACCCACTTTTCTTTCTTTTCTTTTACTCCACTTCACTTTCTTTTCTCCCACACATTTACCCCTCAACCGAACACACCCTAAAAGAATATATGCCCAAAGCACATGAATCAAAAATATTAATGGTTTTGTGAAAAATAATAGGCGTGCATGAAATATTACATGGGCAAGGGTAAGGGGCAGAGGTCCCAATTTTTTTAGTAATAGGTTTATTGTGGTAATAAAATTCATTAATATTGCATTCAAATAAAAGTTAATAGACAAGAAAAAAAGGAGGGACAAACTTTTAATTTTTTATATTATACATATAAAAAAAATTAATTGGTTCATTGTGGTCATAAAATTCATTAATGTTGCATTCAAATAAAAGTTAATAGACAAGAAAAATAAGAGGGGCAAACTTTTAATTTTTTATATTATACATATAAAAAAAATTATAAAACTTTGCCGGGCAAACTTCCCACATAATAAAAAATTAAATCTTGATTTGGAGGATTACTATTTACAAAAGTTAGATATTATTTACCTTGTTTCTTTCCTTTGCCTGGAGCGGGGGCATGATCCCTCTCTACATCGTGACTTCGCCCTTGTATGCATGTACTATAGAAAAAAAATGTACACTAACTAAAAGGAAGTAAATACAAATACAAAGCAAAACCCACATCACCACACGTCTAAAGATAGTACAACAAAGTAACGATCAGGGTTGGTGCAGTTGGCTAGCATCCCAGATTTGCTCCTTGTGGTTGTGAGTTGTCCATAGGGAAAATTCTGAGTGGGTTGGTGCAAACAGTTGAAGGGACTAGTATATCCCTTGTCTCAAAGAGCTTGGGACACCCTCCATTACCAAAAACAAAATAGTAAACCAAAGTAAATCTCTTCCAATTTTATGATTTGGAAGATGTAATACATACTTTGTGCCTGAAATCTCCTATATATAGAGTGTCGCTCCCCTTTGGACCTTCAAATAGACGGCTGGGAAGCTGACCCTTCTGAAACCTTGCTCTATAAAATTGAGAGCGCAGCGTCCCACAATGGGTATCAAGTTTCTCTCTTTAACACCTAAAGGAATGAAAGATTTGTATTTGGTTAAAGAATGATGGAGATGTTAAAGACATTCTAAAACTAAGAGAGGATACACATCGATGTTCTTTTTAGTAGTCAATAATCTCATACCATGTTGTACCCTTTTAACACTGAAAATAATGGGCCCATCACTATAAGGCAGGCCCACAGTATAAAAGCTAGGCCCAGCCCATTCCAATTGTAAAATATCGTTTTTCTTTCTTTTAAAACTTACTACCCACCACATCACACGGGTGTGATTTCAAGCTGGTCAATTTATTCTCTCTTTAGTACCATCACGCCCCAACCGGTTGGTACCCGTTTTGAGGAGTGTTTGGGTGAAGCTTATATGGGTTTGAGAGTGTGTTGGTTGCATGTTCGTGTGTGTGAGAGTTTGTGTGTGTCCTCCTTCTGCTTGATTTCAATTTCGGCTTGTGGTGTTGTTGAGTTAACCAAAAACTTATTCTTAATAATGTAAGGAAAGTGATTTCAAACTCTTTTTTTTTGGTACTATCAAGAGTTGGGCTGCCAGATTGAAAATTCAAAGGTATCAAACATTAAGTGAGCCACCATTTAATGCATGTGCACCGTGGCACTGTTGGATTCTCAATCGGTCAGCCCAACTCTCGATAATACCTGCTATCCAGAGTTTTAAATCACTTTCCATAATGTAATAAAGCAAGGCGGCTGCTATATTCCATCCCTGATTCTGCCAATGCAATCCTCTATTCATTGTTAAGAGAGAAAATACATGCTACACATTTTGTATTCTTTTTGACTAAGAAATATGCAATCTTCATACTTGGTTTTCTGGTTCTCATGGATGAACATGTGAAGAACTGAACTTATATAAATAGCATTTGTCGCACACGCAAATGCAATAGATTAGGGGTTGAGCTAGTGGCCAAGACCACGCCTAAGGAAGCTGAGGTCTTGAGTTTGAGTCCCTTCCCCCTTGTTGGCCACCCTCCGGGATTTATCATAGCTTTCTTGGTTTGGTTGTGTAATATGAGGGTTTTTGGACAGCCTGAGGGACTTAGTTGGGTGTTCTAAGAGGCCAGAATATCCTTGTTTCCATAAAAATGGAAGAGATTTTTTTTGGACAGCAATTTCTGACACAACCCGGTCTCCCTAACATCCTTTCAAGGTTCCGATTGTTTTTACATATATTAATTATAAGTTTAACTTTAAATATTACTGTACTTTAAAATATAACTAATTTATTTAATTTTTATTTATTTATTGTAATTGGTTTAGAGCGGTGAGGTTTTAGCAGGGCCTTATTAGGTTGCGTTCAAATTTGCCTATTAGATCATGTTGAAACAGGTTGGTGGCGTTTGGATCGGATTTTATTAGCCAAAATCAAATCAATTGTGATAAGAGTTGATTGTGTAGAAATTAAGTGTCAAATTTTCACTTTTATAAATAATAGTGTTTGGAGAATACGAAGTTGATTGTGCAGAAATTAATTCCCCGAACACTATTATTTATAAAAGTGATTATATTAAATTTAATTCCTACACAATCAATACTTATCATAATTGATTTTGGCTGATAAAATTTGTTCCAAACGCCCCAATTTGGGAATGGAATACCTATTCAGCAAACAAATACTCAATTAGATGTAAATCCAACCCGACCTGACACAAACTCTAGGTCTACCCACCCTTTACATTTGTAGATTCCTGGGACTAGCTAGGATTGTCAATGGATCCAAATATTACTTAGGGTCTGTTCTTTTGGTGGAACTTTTAAAGTCTAGAATTTTCATTTCATTATTTCACAATTTTACTTCATGTCTAGAACTATATTATTCCATAAAGTGCAAAAGTTATTCAAATATGGAACTTTCAAGTTTTGAATTTTTTAAGATCCATACATGTGGAACTTCTAATTAAATTGAACCAATTAAATCTGAGATACCATTGTGTAAAAGAGTTAGAAACTCTCTCCCCTCTCCTTACAAATTCTTGCCTCTTGTCCCAAAATATTAATGTTCCAGACATGTAAAAGTTCCACCGAAAGAACGGATCCATTCGTATCCAAATATGACTATTTGGTTAATTATTTCAATAGGTATATGGTGGAGCGAATTTCAATAGGGATTTTACCATCCATTTATAATCAAATACGAATTGGAAGAACAAAGCCTTATATTCCTTTCATATCCAAATCTGAATCACAATAGGTAACCAGTGGAGAAAATTTCAATAGCGATTTTACTGTCCATTAATAATCAAATAAGATTTGGATATTGGTAAATCTGATTTGATAAACATCAGATCAATTATAGTGTGTATAGAGAGAGAGAAAGAGAGAGTAGCATTCTAATGAGTCATGCTCATTAAAGCCTTTATAGAGCATCTCCTAATAATGTGACACATTGTGGGTTGTTTTGAAATCTGATTGTTAGATGTCAAGACAGGTTTGTCGAGAGACAGGTAACAAAAAGTCAGCTCGATTAATGATGGGAAGAGTATCTATTTCTATAACATAAGTAGGGTCTAGTGAATCCTAGAGGGTAAATAACGATAACAAACTAGGGCCTAAACAAAAACGTGTCTCCAATAGACCCACTTTATCATCTAACGGTGCTCATTAAAAGGCTTAAATGAGTGTGACTTGTCAGTACCTCTCCCTATATATACACACACACATATATGGGGATTACTAGTGTCATTTGGTAGATTTTTTTTAAAATTCTCACTTTGAGTGCAACACTCGGCATTGTTACTTCTTTAACATGTTTAAGAAAAGTTCAAAAGGAGGACGTTATAACATTTAAAAAAAATAGATGAAAAATTTTAACCTCAAGGATTAAAGATACTTAACTAGAGTTTTTTTAACAGACGTACGTGACCATATCTGACCTTGATTCCCTTCCATATATGTATAAAACGACATTTATTGATAAGCTTGAATGATTTAGAATGACCTAAAATATAATTTATGTAGAGATAACAAAAAAAGACTTTTATGGAAAGTAAATCAACCAAATCGAATCTAGAAAGATAATCACATTATTTTCAAGAGACATCTAAATTGTGACCATAGCCCTTGGATGTGTGACCCAATAAGGTCATAGACACACGACTACACAAGCGAACTTCATTTAGTCGCATGCGCTTAAATGTGAGCCATTCCCTAGCATCCAATAGACCATGTGGTTATGATCATCTGATAAGGCCAATTGAATGCTGGGACCATGGAGAGCCAGATTCCATTGTTTGGGAATTTGATGAGTAGATAGGGACATCCTCCTCTCTAAGAAAAGGCAATGGAAAGTGGAATATGCAAGCAACGCTTTTGAAAATAGTACATTTTGGTTTTTCTCTTCAAGTTCGAGTGCATCTCCATGTGGCCTAAGTATGTTCATCATAACTGATCAATAAATAATAAAGTGAGATTCTAATGAATTTTTTTGAAATGAAAGACTAAGGTAAGGCAGCTGTGTAATTCTTGAAATTAAGATTCTGAGAGAGTTTGTATGTATAAATCTACCGTAGTCTCATTATATTGAGAAATTGTTGTGGAAATTGATTCATTATGACTGTAAATCAGTGAAAATACGTTTTGATCATAATTGTAATTTAAAGAAAAATACTTAAGTTGATGTAACATAATAGACAATCTAATAAATATTATAAACTGTACTAGACCTGATATTGCTTAAACTATAGGGAAGCTGTGAGGGAAAATTCTCAGGTTCGATGCACGTCAATAACTGTTTGGCTGGTATAGCAATCAAAATGACATTTACCTGCAAATAAGACTAAAAACAAAAGAAAGGGAGGGGGCGGGTCTGCACCCCGAAATAACTCCAATGGTAAAGTCAGTAAACGAAGAAGGTGAATAGTAAAATCACAGATGCACTGGAATACTGAGAGTTAGAACACTGCAATGAAAGTTATGGCAGTGTCTGAAATGACACTGGTAAATATCTCTAATTCTCTTCAGATATTCCTTGATCGATCTTGATGTACTGGGTATCTGGGGGTATTTATAGGTTTAGATTGGGATGCCTATAGATGACCATCGATGACTTGGATGACCATGTCAGAAGTTTGCCACTCATTACCAAATATGTCAGACATATCTGATGACCAACGCAGTACACGCGGGAGCCTACAATCTCTAAGTCAGTTTCTGGGTCGAAAACCCTTCTGAGGTGACTAGCAATAAATGTTAAGACAGTGTTTTTCACCTAACGTCAGAGACAAATGATCGCCTCCTGAGGATCGGGTTCTGAAGGTCGGTCTTGTTGTCGACATAAAGCGCGGGCTCGTTGTTCACAACGAGGACGATACCGTTGTCTTGATGACTACGAGTCCGTTGTCTAGATGACAACGTTCTAGTTGTGAGGAGCACAACGAGTTCGTTGTCATACACACAACGAATACGTACTCAAAAACACATATAAGCTCGTATCAACCGCTTAATACTGAAAACATGCTTTTTGCCACAATACAAGATTAAATTATGAATTTTATCCCTTACAGAACTAAGTAGATACTTTAGCAACGCAGTACACAATCACTCAAATGCTCTAGTTAGAGTTATGATATTCCTGAGATATACTCTGAACCATATTCTTAATTACAGTAAGTACTCATTGTATTAGAATGATCAGTTATGCAAATTAGATTTAGAATATATTTCAATACTCTTGGAGGAGGTGCAGTGTCTTGAAAATTATACAAACAAAATTGCGTTGTTCATTCCACTATGGAATCCAAATTTATAGCTTTGGACAAAGGTGAAGATGAAGCAAATGACTAAGAACATTATTAGCTAATATACCACTTTTAAACAATCTTATGCATGCTATCTTAATTCACTGTGAATGTCAAGCTGCTATAGGTAGGGCTAAAAAAAATTCATATAATGAAAAATTCTGACATATTCATTGAAGACATAACTCCATTAAAGAACATTTGAATAACGAAATTATTGTAATTAATTTTGTAAGGTCAAAATAAAACTTAGCAAATTTGCTAACTAAAGGATTAGTTAGAGAGCTAATATATAATACCTCGAGGGAGATGTATCTAAAGCCTATTATTAAATATGTTAACAACAATTGAAACCCAACCTATATGACTGGAGAATTGAAGATCTAGGTTCAGTGAAAAAAATCAGTTGTTAAGTAACCTGGTGGGGGCACTACACTGAAGTTTATCTCATGCCCATCTTTACGGTGTTGAAGTGCTACTTGTAACGTAAGGAAGTTGAGTCATTGACTCTTAATGTTATGTATAGTTGTTAATTTTTTAGTAGGGTGTTAGGTTACATGACAACATTTATAGATGCACCGTATATGAGTGTAGAAATAGGACCGCTTTCTACGAGGATTCATATTGTTTCTCTGGAGCACTCATGAATGACTTGATATGGTATATGGTTGAAATGTGCACAACCTCCAGATATCGACAATGATTAGGAGCAAACCATGCGTGTGATTTATTGTCTTGGATTATGAATTAAGGGTATGGTTCAAAACTTAGTTCACGAATCTTTTATGTACGCAATAAGTACTCTAAAAACACCTTTGGCTATATACCCTAGGAGCAACAGTCCCCTCGTCGGCTAAGGAGGGACTATTCCTCCTCGCTCTCACATAGCCGACCTTTGATCAATTCCCGTTAACTGGGGTTAGTTGTTTTTTTATCCCTTTAGTTAATTAAAAAAAAAAAACCAAGAGAAGATGGGTGAACTCTAAGGGTTGATGAATATTAACCACGGTCAAATAGGGTTAGAATTCAAAGGGGGAAACATGACAAGAAAATGAGAGCCGAGACGCCCCTCCTTGCATCACCGACCGATGAGGTGATTATTTTCCATATTATAGATAGCTCTATTTAACCCAATATTTTTTGTTTTTCCAAAAGGAAAATAGTCACCTCCTCGGCCGAGGAGGTGAGTTACTGTCTCCTCCCCCTTTTTTGGGGCCACGTGTCCTCTTTTTACTTTCATTAACCGTGGTTAAGATTCAGTCACCCCAAAGGTTCACACATCTACCCTTGGTTTTTATAAAAAAATATTAAAAATAAAATTAACCATAGAAGTGGTTAGTTTTTTAACCATAGTTCAAAGGGTTTGTGAGAACGAGGAGGAATAGTCACCTCCTCGTGCACTATTGCTCTTTCCAAAATTGTATTTTTTTTTGTTGATGTATGTTATATTTTATGCATTTATAGCAAGATTCTGAAGAAAGAATCTTTTAGTCTTATTACCTTTTCAAGGCTATACGTTGCTATTTAATACACATTTATTTTTGGAAATAATCTTTTAAAGATCTTAGGTTTTGGGTCTTTCTTTTATTTTTGGTTTGCTATTTGTCTATAAAAAGACAAAGGCTTCCTTCTTGGGAGAGAAAAACTGGATCTGCTACTCCGTCGTCCATCCCCTTTCTCTTCGTTCTGTGTATGAACCACATGATACGTGGTCCTTCTTCATATTTAACAGAGGCGAAATCAGCTTGAAGACAGCGTGTACAAATCGTGTCTCCATCTCATTATGATTAGTCTACTAACCTGTGATTTCAGATTAAAGTAGTAGCTGGAAAATACGGGTATGTTTCTGCATAAGTTATAGTAGATTTATAGTGTTGTTCAACATTATTTTACGACAAGTATAATTAGTGTATTAGACAGGAAGGAGAGATGGGTGAGGCAGCGATGTCATGCAGTGGTGGCCGGGAGGTCTTCCGCTTGGCAGCTCATGTGGTCCGAGGTCGATGGTTCATGGTGTTTGCATCCTTTTTGATCATGTCTGGGGCTGGCGCTACTTACGTTTTTAGTACCTACTCCAAAGAGATAAAAGTTTCTCTTGGGTATGATCAAACTACCCTTAATTTGCTAAGCTTCTTCAAGGACCTAGGCGCAAACGTGGGAGTTCTTTCTGGCCTTATTGCTGAGGTGACACAGCCGTGGTTCGGGATTTTAGTCGGTTCGGTGATG
This sequence comes from Tetracentron sinense, assembly GCA_015143295.1. Lineage (NCBI taxonomy): Eukaryota > Viridiplantae > Streptophyta > Magnoliopsida > Trochodendrales > Trochodendraceae > Tetracentron > Tetracentron sinense. The sequence continues at coordinate 50,945 of JABCRI010000584.1, forward strand.
AACTTTGCCGGGTACTTCATGATATGGCTTGCCGTCACGGGTAAAATAGCCAAGCCACAAGTATGGCAGATGTGCATCTACATCTGTGTTGGTGCTAATTCTCAGAATTTTTCCAATACTGGCGCACTTGTGACCTGTGTCAAGAACTTCCCTGTGAGCCGAAGCATGATCTTGGGACTCTTGAAGGGGTTTGTTGGCCTTAGCGGAGCCATCCTGACACAACTTTACCTTGCAATCTATGGTAATGATTCTATATCTCTCATACTTCTAATTGGGTGGCTCCCAGCTGCGATATCGATAATCTTTGTTTATACTATCCGGACAATGAAGGTTGTTAGACAAGAGAACGAGCTCAAAGTATTTTATCACTTACTCTATATATCAATTGGATTGGCTTTGTTTCTTATGGTTATAACCATAGTTCAAAAACAAGTAGCTTTCTCCCATGCCGGGTATGCAGCAAGCGCTACTGCCGTTTGTGTCTTGCTCTTTCTCCCCCTCGCAATTGCAATTAGAGAAGAATTGGCTCTCTGGAACCTCAACAAGCAACGAATTAATTCTTCTACTGAGATCATCGTCGAGAAACCACCGATAGTGGAATCAAAACAGGAAGCACAGCCACCAAGTTCCTCCACTCAACTAGAAGAGAAGCCCAAAGTTTCATGCTTGGCTAACATCTTCAAGAAGCGCGAGAGAGGCGACGACTACACCATCTTGCAAGCACTTCTTAGTATTGACATGTTGATTTTGTTCATGTCAAGACTATTTGGGCATGGATGCAGCTTGACCGCAATCGATAATCTGGGTCAAATTGGAGAGTCACTAGGCTATCAAACTCATACCATAAGCTCATTTGTATCGCTAGTAAGCATATGGAATTTCTTTGGTAGAGTGTTTGCAGGATTCGTCTCTGAAATCTTACTTGCCAAGTGGAAATTACCTCGCCCTCTTATGATGTCGCTAGTCCTTTTCTTAGCTTGTATCGGTTACCTCATGATCGCCTTCCCTACCCCCGGCTCCGTCTATGTTGCATCAGTGATTATAGGCTTCTCTTTTGGTGCACAAGTGCCTATAAATCATGCAATCATATCTGAACTCTTCGGCCTCAAATATTATGCTACATTGTTGAATTGCGGTCAATTGGCGAGCCCCCTCGGATCTTACATTCTCAATGTAAGGGTGACTGGGGTCCTTTATGATAGAGAGGCATTGAAGCAACTTGCGCGTAAGGGTATCGCGAGGGCCTCGGTGAAGGAATTGACTTGCATTGGAAGCCAGTGCTATAGACTATCTTTTATTGTACTAGCTGGAGTGTCTTTCATTGGAGCTGTTATTTCGCTGATTTTGGTATATGGAACACGCGAGTTCTATAAAGGCGATATATATAAGAAGTTCAGAGAGGAGACTAAAGTGGCAGAGACGGAGACGACCGTATCAAGATGAGAAAAACGAGATGGGTTGTTGACATACATGAACTAGGGGAGTCTGGGAGAAGGGTAGAGAGAAAATATTGTATTAGATTGACATCAAAACTTTAGAAAAATAAAGTAATGAAGACTAAAATGACATTAGCTTCTTTTATGTGACTTCTTTTTTTATAAAAATGTTTGACATGTCTTGCTATTTTGTCCTATTAGCTCTGACTTGGAATTTTCTACTTGGTTACAACACAGATGTCATTTAAGTGCTCTTTTAATTATTGTTAACAACTTTAACTTTTAGGGTTAATATTTTTAATTTTCTTTTTCTAAAAACCAAGGTTAGATGGATGAATCCTAAGGGTTAGTAATTAAATTTTAATCATAGTTAATTAAAAAATTAAAGGGTATAAAAGGGATGCATGTTGACTTGTGGGACGTAACCGGACTCCAAGGAGCTTGGTTATAACGATTGAGAATTCCACATCTCAAAGGAACCAAATCCTCTACTGTTATAAGCGGACTCGGGGAGTCTGTGACATGAAGAAAAAAAATGGATTTAGGGATAGGTGCAACCTATCCTTGGTTTTTAGGGGAAAAATGTTAATTTTTTAAAACCATGGTTAAAAAAGTATTGGAATATTTAAAATAAATTTTCTAAAAATCAAGGATAAGTGGGTAAACTCTAGGGATGGTTGAATCTTGAGCATAGTTAAGTGGTATAAAAAAGGAAACATGGCGACCTTATAAGCGGCGTAACTAGACTCCTCTGAGTCCGATTATAACCGTGGAGGATTTGGTTCCAAATTTAAATAGAAATCGGATCATATCAATCACGACTGAATTTAGGGAGAGTTCGATCGCACCTAAAGGTCAACACGTGTCCCTTTTATCCCTTATTAATTGTGGTTAAGATTCACTAACCTTTAAGGTTCAACAATCTAACCTTGACTTATTTAAAAAGTTAACCATAGTTTAGTTTTTTAGGGTTTTTTAAAAAGTGGAATGGAGAGTTTCTCTCATTTCATGCACATACGTCTGTATACCTATAGTTGCCTAGTGTCATAGTCATTTTGTCCAGTGATCGGCACATGGCCATGACCCGTGTTTTGTAAGCCTTATACATATGAGTCATGTAAAGTGTCCAGGGTTTTATTGTAATTCCTTTTATAATCAAGGGTAGTTTAGGAATGTAGTTTTGAATGGCAGAGTTGTAAATACCCCAGTATGACTCCACCAGCAAGGAGGATGTTTCCTTCTGGAAAAGGGTGAAATGTCTATTTTCCTACCTTAAGGAGAGGTGAGCAAGGTGAGTCCTTAGCCAATGTCCCTTCTGAGTTTGTAGCAAGCTCAATCTCCTCACTAATTGTAGTCTGTAAAGTGTTGCTTGAAAGGATCAATAAAGCTTCAAGTTGCTTTTAATCGGTGTTACCTGTTGCTACATGTTGTTTACTTTGTCCCTTATTGACTTGATGTGCTTCTTACCACTTGGGAACATTTCTTAGGTGAGTATCTTGTGGTTGGCTGACTCGCAGGTGTAGCCGAGTGCCGCACGGTCGCTTCGCTTACAAAAAGGTTGGACCGTGACACTAGGCTTTTTTTTGTCATTGAGCCACTTGAGCCCAGCTGTATACCTGGTTGCCTAGGCGACATCTTTAACAACCATACAAAAACAAATAGGGACCATATGATCCACCTACAAACAGAGGGTGAGAAAGATCAATTGGTCACTTAGGCGGCCAGTCGGCTGAGCTTAGCAGAGTGCCTTAGACGACGCATTTAACAACTATGTTTGTGAGTTAAATGTAATGGATGATTTACATTTGATTTCAGGGACCTAGCTTTCACTTAAGGAAAAACCGCACAATATTTTTCTTTTCTTAGAGCAGTTGGAGGAGGGATCAATTTGGCGGATGGAACGCCAGAAAATCTTCAGGGGAGAATCTGCCATTCAGCTAGAACAAAGGCCAACTCGAAAATGGGGGTTGGTCAGGAGGTAATGATCGTACAGTCAGTTGGAATCAAGGAGGTTGTGTTGATAAGGGGTAGTGGCAGAGTTGGAATACAGGAACTAGTTCAACTAAAGAAACTGGTGAAGTTAACAATCAAGTTGGTGGTTGGAATACCCAGGGGTCAGGTTGGAACCAATAAAAGGGTCTATAAAATTAAGCTGTTGAAATTGATGCTTTAGCTGGTGGTTCGACCAAGGGATTTGGTTCAGCTAAAGAATCTGATGGAACTACTTACTGATGAAGCCGGACGTGGTTTGTATAGCCAGGGTTCGGGTTGGAACAAAGGAATAGTTTCGACAAATGAAGCAGGCGGTTCTAGAGTTCAAAGAAATAGTTCTAATCAATCACATGCTTCTGATGAAGGCCAAGAATTTGGCTGGAACCAATCAACAGGTGATAAAGAAGCTAAAATGAGACTGGTGATCAAGTCAGTGGTTGGAACAAAGGAGTTGGTTCAACTAAAGAAGCTGGTGGTTGGAATAGAGGAACAGCTTCAACAAACAGAGGAGGCAGGATGAGAGATCAAGCTGACCACTGGCTTCTAATGGTGGTCAGTCATCTGGTTAGAAGCAATCTTCAGGCACAGAAGGACCACGTTCAACTATAGAAGGATCAGGTGGGAGTACTGAGGATCCAGCAAATCCTTGGGGCAACAAAGCATCCTCAAGCTCCTGGAGCAAGGGAAAAGATGGAAGTAGTAAGGGAGGGTGGTGATACTCTCGAAAGCATTGTGTTTTGCATTGGGCAATGATCGTACATATTGGGTCATCTCTTCATGGTCTAGTGCTAATGTCTATTTATTTTGTATTTTCTAGGACGCACGGATACGGCAATACTTAGATACGGCGATACGGCAGAAATTATGAAAACAGCTAAGTTTTACCTTAAAAATACCGTATCCGATACGGCGATACTGATACGACGATACGATACGTTTCCATTTTCAAAGTATCCGTGCTTCCTAGTGTATTTTGGACCTCGAATTTTCGCTCACATAATTTTGGTGCAAGCAATAGTAAGCACTTCCTTCTGACATATCTTTTTGAGTAAAAGATGATATGTTTATTCTTGATGTTTGAAGAACGGGAAAAGTTTGTTGTAATCAATAGAAAGACGTGTTTGTTGCAATTGATATGGCTTACCTCTTATTTACTTTACAAAAGTTAGTACAAGTTCGCAACAGATACCAAGTAAAGCTGTATTGTCCATGATGCAGACCCTAAGCATAGCTATCTTTTGCAGACACACTGTTGCTGTGGATTGTGAGATAATGGGTGCTTTTAAGGGCATTGGATGATAGCCCCAATCGATTGCATCTAAGGACCAACAACACTTTTGGTCTAGCTTGAACTCCTCTCCAAGTACAAAAACTTGAAAAAAATGGGGAATAAAAGGGCCTGCAAATTGGCGCCTAATACCCTAGTAGGGTATTTGTAGAGCCCCAGATTTTTTTTTCATGCTTAATACATGACACTTTCGTTGTCATCTCGCCTTTTAAGAGGTATGATTAATAAATGAAGAAGAACTTGGAAATTTCGAAATGTCAGAATTGTTCCTCTTCGAAGTACGAACACAACGCAAGTTGAATCGTCAAAATCGGACGAACGAGTCAAAAGATATGGCCAAAACAGTCTGTACCTGTAGGAAAACGTATACTGTGTGCATCCGTTGTACAACCCACCACGGGCACGTTGTACAACTCACCACGGGCACGTTGTACAACTCACCACGGGCACTATTCATAGTACAACGAGTTGGCACTATTCATAGTACAACGAGTTGGCACTATTCACAGCACAACGAGTTGGCACTATTCATAGTACAACGAGTTGGCACTATTCACAGCACAACGAGTTGGCACTATTCACAGCACAACGAGTTGGCACTATTCACAGCACAACGAGTTGGCACTATTCATAGTACAACGAGTTGGCACTATTCACAGCACAACGAGTTGGCACTATTCACAGCACAACGAGTTGGCACTATTCACAGTACAACGAGTTGGCACTATTCATAGCACAACGAGTTGGCACTATTCACAGCACAACGAGTTGGCACTATTCACAGCACAACGAGTTGGCACTATTCACAGTACAACGAGTTGGCACTATTCACAGCACAACGAGTTGGCACTATTCACAGAAATCCCAATAAGGGTATTTCGGTCTTTTGGTCAGTTCACTCTTACCTTAAGAGTTTAATCTGAGCCTTTAGGGCTTCATTCGACACTTAAAGAGTTTGAGAGAATAGGAGAAAGGGGAGAAGGCGATTCCAACCTAGGGTTCCCATTTTGGAGAGAAATCAAAGGGTTTTGAAACCCTAGATCAACCTCCAGCCCATTTTTCTTCAAGATCAAGGCACAAACTCGTGAGGAGCATCTCCTCAAACTAGGGCAGCAGCTACACAGTCGTTTTGGAAAGGGGTTTCTTCCTCATTTCTTCAAGGTCGGTGCTTCTTACTACCCTCCTAGTTATAGTTCCTCTTTCCCCTTCTTTTCTCTTCATTTTCTTTCATTTACACATGTGCTATGAGATGGATAAATGGTAAATGGTAAATGGTGAATGGTGAATGATGAATGGAGATGGGATGGGCGATTGGATGCCAATGGTCGTGTGTGATGAACAAATGGGGAAGGGCATTGTTCCAATAATGAACGTACATGTATGATATGAATAAAACCCATCTAGAAAAGCATGTTGTAGGGTAAATCCATAATGAACACACCATGTTTGATGAAATGCCAAGGTGAACACAGTGAGCTGAAAATCTGGAAATGCATGCCTAATAAATTATGAATAAAACCCATCTAGAAAAGCATGTTGTAGGGTAAATCCATAATGAACACACCATGTTTGATGAAATGCCAAGGTGAACACAGTGAGCTGAAAATCTGGAAATGCATGCCTAATAAATTATGAATATTGCTAGGGACTATGATAGTGTGTTTCCTGCTTTCCCATAATGCTATGAATATTACATTACTAAATCTTTGATACTATATGTGTTGTGAAATTACCCAAATGTCATCTTTAAATTTGAATGCAAGTATGTACACGGTTTCCACGAGCACGGCATGCATGGCACGATTTATCGAGGTTTTCAAGAACATGGTTAGAGGTGGGACATATCCTACGATATGTTTTACCTCGCTTTTCACAAGAAGACACGAACCAACATTCCACGAGGGGTCTCCCCTCACTCACAAGTGCATATCATGAAGAAGGGTCTCCCTTCCCTCGCAAGTACATACATATCATGAAGAAGGGTCTCCCTTCCCTCGCAAGTGCATTGCATAAAGAAGGGTCTCCCTTCCCTCTCAAGGCATCTCACAAGGACACCTCACAAGGATATCTCACAAGTTACATGATCACAAGCAAGCACGCATGACATGCATGACATGACACGACATACAAGAATCAAGCAAGATAGACATGACAAGCTTTCAAGTACAAAAAGATATTTCAAGTCAAGTCAAGTGCACGATGTTTCAAGAGGATTTATCGGTTTTCTACGAATTACAAGCATGATTATAAACTGCTTTACTTCCTTGTATGATGTGAATTGTTTCCGTTTGACATATATGAATTGCTCCTGATTATGTATTGCTATTTCTACGCTATAATTGTTGGTTAGTATTTAGTACCCGCTGAGTATTCCATGCTCAGCCGTACTTCTTATGTCGGCAGGTTCTGAGGGATCTGCTGCCCCATTTGATGTTTGTGCTCCTGGTCCATGGGTGGAAGAGGAGTACGCCGAGGAGCCTTTGGAGGAACCTCCCGTAGAGGGTTATCAGTAGGTGGTGATTAGATTCTGAGTGGATTAGCTGTGGGTGAGATGAGAGTTAGATTTATGTATTTTGGCGGGCATGTCCGCACTTTCTTTGGAGACTTTTGTATAAACTTGGATTTGCGTATGTATATACATAGAGGTTTGGTAGTCTTCCGCTGTGCTATGTTAGAGTATGTTTCCGCTATTTATATCCTCTATTGTATATGCTCTGTGGGTTTTGCAGGTTAGTTGTCAAGCAAGTCATGATTAGTCGTCCAAAGTTCACTCTAACTCCTAGGGTGGGTTTTGGGGCGCGACAGAAGTGGTATCAGAGCCTAGGCTTTAGGTCTCTAGGGTCACTTAGAATCTTATACCACGGCTTGACAGGAGCATATGTCAGGAAACAAGTTAGGAAGAAAGTAAGTCGGAAGAGAGTCTTGATCCAAGTGTAAGACTAAACTTTAGTCTTAGTCAAAATGGTTGTTTCAACCAAGTTCGAGCCTTAGGAACGCTAGAACACCAAAGTATAATATTATAAATACTCTGATGACTTAATGCGATGTATATTAGTATTATACAACTAATACAAATTGGATTATTGTGAAATGGCATTGAAGTAAACTGTGGTTTCAAGTTAGACTCATGTGGTGTTATTATTCTCAGGACTTGAGTCATGAGACGGAACACACGGGGTCGTGGACCACATACCAGAGCTTCCTCTTCTTCACGGGATGAGGATGAGCAGCCGGACCTCTCTCGAGTCTTAGGCTCTATTGCTGAGACACTCGCCATACTGGCGGCTCGGCAGGCTATACCATCATCGGCGGCACCTACTCCACCGCCCGTAGCTCCAGTACATCGTACCGCTGGAGTTGAGGCATTCAGGAGATTGAGGCCTCCATCCTTCCATGGGAGTGTGGACCCTCTTACCGCGGAGGCATGGATCCTCCAGATGGAGAAGATCTTTACGGTCCTCTCACCTTCAGAGGAGGAGAGAGTAGCATGGGCAGCTTTCATGCTAGAAGGCGAAGCCCATCATTGGTGGTTGTCCGCACTGAGGACGAGAGATTTGACCATGCAGGGTCTACCTTGGACTTGGGAGGAGTTCAAGGATACTTTTTACAAAAAGTATTTTCCGATTGGAGCACGGGAAAAGAAAGAGAGAGAATTCATCAACCTTGAGCAAGGTTTGATGTCGGTGGCACAATACGAGGCCAAGTTCTCGGAGTTGTCGAGATTTGCGCCTCATATGGTTGCTACTGAGGCAATGAAGGCGAGGAGATTTGAGCAAGGGCTCAAGGATGTGATTATGGAGAAGGTGTCCGTTTTCAGGCATACTGCCTACCCTGAGGTAGTAGACAAGGCCTTATTGGTCGAGGCCAATTCGGAGACAGTGTCCAAGAAGAGGGAGTTGGCGAGAGGCCAAGCTAGTAGTTCAGCACCTCCAGAGAGGCGGACTCGTTATCAGTATGCGTGGCCAGCACCATCGATGAGGCCTTCTTATGCGCCTCCAGCTCCACGGCAGTATGTGCCTCAGGCACCGAGACCGCAGGCTCTTCCAGCCCCACGGCCTGTTGCACCTCAGACGATGAGGTATGCTCCACTTCCGGCCCCTCCGACTTATGCACACGAGGTCTGCACTTCATGCGGCCGAAGGCACCCGGCAGGGGATTGCCGAAGGGCATCGGGTGGATGTTTTCATTGTGGTCGCCAGGGCCATATGATCAGGGATTGCCCCAGTCGGCATTTACCAGGCCAGTCTCAGGGGATTAGTCCACCAGCACGCCCAGCAGGATCATATCAGGCGTCATCTCAGACTACCCGTTACACCTCAGTCTCGCCAGGCGAATCAGGGGCGTGTATTTGCTTTGACAGAGGGTGATGCACTTGCATCTGATGATGTGGTGCAAGGTACGCGTTTGGAATTATTTTCGTTATTTGTGATTGATATGTTGTGTTTTATTCCTTGTGTACATACTTGGTATGATATATATATATATACCTATGTGTATACTCTGTTGATGCATGGATTGACTTAGTTAGTTAAAATTTCAGGAACCCTACTAGTCAATGAGTATTTGGCTAGAGTATTGATTGATACCGGGTCTACTCATTCGTTTGTCTCGCCGAGTTTTTCAGAAGGTTTTTCTGCAGGGCCAAGTCAGCTAGAACCGGAGTTAGCCATTTCGACTCCTCTCGGCAAAACAGTATTGGCAGATAAAGTGTATAGAAATAGTGTGGTCCAAGTTGGAAGCCACGAATTGGCGGTTGATCTCATCGTCCTTGGGTTCCAAGACTTTGATGTTATATTGGGAATGGATTGGTTAGCAGCACATCATGGGCATGTAGCTTGCTTTGAGAAAATGGTACTCTTCAAGCCAGTAGAAGGAAAACCATTCCACTTTCGCGGGTTGAGAAGTAGATCTATTGCTAGTTTTGCGGCGTTGGGCTTAGCTAATCTCGAGGCAAAGGACTCATCGACTATTCCGGTTGTGAGTGAGTTCCTGGATGTATTTCCAGAGGAGTTGCCAGGATTGCCTCCAGATAGGGAGATTGAGTTTATGATCGAGCTTGCACCAGGCACAGCTCCTGTTTTCAGAGCTCCATATAGGATGGCCCCTATTGAACTCAAGGAGTTGAAGACTCAGTTGGAAGAATTGCAAGGCCTTGGCTTCATTCGACCAAGTGTCTCACCGTGGGGTGCCCCGGTGTTGTTTGTTAAGAAGAAAGATGGCTCGATGCGGATGTGTGTCGATTACCGGCAATTGAACAAAGTCACCATAAAGAATAGGTATCCCTTGCCTAGGATTGATGACTTGTTCGATCAGTTGAAGGGAGCGAGATTTTTCTCGAAGATAGATCTTCGATCGGGTTATCACCAGTTGAAGATTAAGGCGGAAGATGTTCCCAAAACTGCTTTCAGGACTCGATATGGGCACTACGAGTTCTTGGTAATGCCTTTTGGACTCACGAACGCGCCGGCAGCCTTTATGGATTTGATGAACCGGGTGTTCCGGCCACACCTTGATAGGTGCGTGATTGTATTTGTGGATGACATCTTGGTCTATTCCCAGACACGGGAAGATCACACACGCGACCTATGCCTTGCCTTGGAAATGCTAAGAGAGCACAAGCTATACGCCAAACTTAGCAAGTGTGAGTTTTGGTTAGAAGAGGTGGCATTCCTAGGCCACGTTGTTTCTGCAGAAGGTATATCGGTAGATCCAAAGAAGATCGAAGCAGTTATGAGTTGGGCGAGGCCCAAGAGTGTTACCGAGATACGCAGCTTTCTTGGGTTGGCAGGCTACTATAGGAGATTCGTAGAGGGTTTCTCTAGCCTTGCAGCACCACTCACTTACCTGACAAGGAAGAGCGCCAAGTTTGTATGGAGTGATAAGTGCGAGATCAGTTTCTTGGAACTGAAGAAGAGGCTTACTACAGCCCCTGTCCTTACTGTGCCATCTGGACCTTATGGGTATGAGGTGTATAGTGATGCCTCACACGTTGGACTTGGGTGTGTACTCATGCAGCATAAGAAAGTCATTGCCTATTCATCAAGGCAATTGAAGGAGCATGAGAAGAATTATCCCACGCACGACTTGGAGCTTGCGGCGGTCGTGTTTGCACTTAAGATTTGGCGTCATTACCTTTATGGGGTGGAGTTCTATGTGTTCACTGATCACAAGAGTCTCAAGTATCTCTTTTCCCAAAAGGAGCTGAATCTAAGGCAACGGCGTTGGATGGAATTTTTGAAAGACTATGATTGTACTATTCAATACCACCCGGGTAAAGCAAATGTAGTGGCAGATGCTTTGAGTAGAAGACCTCAAGGGTTGTTAGCACATATGTTGGTTCAAGAATGGAAGCTACTAGAAGATTTGGCAAATCTGGACATCAGTGTGAATGACTCTGTCCGTGGTCCTACCTTGGCAAATGTTACGGTTCGGCCGTACATTATAGATTTGATCCAAGAATATCAAGCCATGGATGCTGAATTGTTGGCTTATCGGGACAAGGAAGTTGCTAAGGGTAGTGAGGACTTCTCTCTCACTAGTCGGGGTGCTATCACATTCAAGGGAAGACTGTGCGTCCCAGCCAATGCAGATCTTCGAAGAGAAATTTTGGATGAAGCACACCGTTCGAAATACACAGTGCACCCAGGGGGGTACAAAGATGTACCGGAACCTCAAGAGTCACTTTTGGTGGCGGAATATGAAGAGGGAGGTTGCGGAATATGTGGCACGGTGCTTAGTGTGCCAACAGGTGAAAGCAGAACACATGCGACCCGCCGGTCTATTGCATTCCCTTCCGATTCCCGAGTGGAAATGGGAGAACATATCCATGGATTTCATAGTTGGCTTGCCAAAGACGGCAAGGGGCTCAGATGCGATATGGGTAGTAGTGGATCGTTTGACAAAGTCCGCTCATTTCTTACCCTACCGAACTACTTTCAACTCAAGTCAGTTGGCTGCACTATACATCAAGGAAGTAGTTAGATTGCACGGAGTGCCTGTTAGTATTGTGTCGGATCGGGATCCAAGATTCACGTCAAGATTTTGGAAAAGTTTCCAGGAGGCTATGGGTTCCCGACTTGATTTCAGCACCGCTTTTCATCCACAGACGGATGGACAAACCGAAAGAGTGAACCAAGTCATTGAAGACATGCTTCGGGCTTGTATGTTGGATTTCAGAGGTAGTTGGGAAGAGCAATTGCCATTGGTTGAATTTGCCTATAATAACAGCTATCAAGCAAGTATTCAAATGGCACCATTTGAGGCCTTGTATGGGCGAAGTTGTAGGTCTCCTCTCTATTGGGATGAGGTAGGAGAAAGGAAAGTGCTTGGTCCGGAGTTGATTGAGCAAACTGCAAACACAGTTAAGATCATCCGGGATCGATTGAAAGCCGCTCAAGATCGCCAGAAAAGTTATGCGGACGCACGCCGTAGGGACTTGGAATTTCAAGTAGGGGATCAAGTTTTTGTGAAAGTATCGCCTAGCAAAGGGATCATGAGATTTGGGAAGCGAGGCAAGCTCAGTCCTCGGTATGTTGGGCCTTTTGAGATTATCACGCGGGTTGGTGAAGTTGCTTATCGAGTAGCTCTTCCACCCTCACATGGCTGCAGTTCATAACGTCTTCCATGGTGTCCATGCTTCGGAAGTATCTTGCGGAGTCCTTCGCATGTCATAGACTTGGAACAGTTGGAGATTCGAGAGACCCTCACCGGCTTGATTGAAAAGCCAGATACCAGAGTTTAGAATCCAAAAAGGAATCAAGTGCTTCGCAACAAGACAATCCCTTTGGTTCTTGTGCAATGGCAACACCATGCTCGGGAAGAAGCTACATGGGAGCGTGAAGCCGAAGTCAAAGCAAAGGGGGGGTACTCAGAAGGTGGGGGTAGCTTGAGAGGTTTCTGTGGGTGAAGTCCCGTATATGACATGGGGGGTAATGTCCCAC
>JABCRI010000585.1:0-64624 GCA_015143295.1 Tetracentron sinense
TAGTAAGAAGTAAAAGACAAACACTCATTGTGTCTGATGTCAATTGCAATTTTGGGCAAAATGAATACCATAGCTAAATCCATACCCCCTTTGATACCATCTAACTCTAGGAGCAAAATAATTAGGTTCGCTCGTGCTGCCAACAAGGGCCTTGGCTTGCCTCTGGCGAAGCTAGAAAGTGGCTTATCTCAGGTCCTAGAATAGGTGACATGAGGTGGAGAAGTAAAATCATGGGACCCTGATTTGACTTCTCCACACACAATCAACATGTGGCGATAAGTGTGTGAGAATAAGGGGGAGAGATATCAATGGGAGAAGTCACAAAAATCATGGGGAGAAATAAATGACTTCTCCCCATTTTTCTGCCAGCTGCCGCACAATGTATGGAATCCCGAGAGCCCTTTCTGGCTTCACCAGAGACAATCCGAGGCCTGCCAACAAAGGCAAGTAGGTAACCTACACGGTATCCTGAAAGGACATGTTGTTCATAAAATCTTTTATTTTATTGGGCGTTTCACCTAAAAGAGCATGGTTTGCATTTTTTTTTTTTACCTAAATGGGCATAATTTTGACATATTTATCAAATAGGGATTCCTTACATTTTTATTATCAAAATGGCATGATTTTGACATTTTTATCCTTTAGGTATGCATATAAGAGCCCAACATTGGAATACATACCCTCTTGGGTAAAACTATTCAAACCATGCCCTAGACTGTGATATTTTTGGTTTAGGGAAACGAAACCATACTTAACCCTCTTCTATTCTTGAAAGATCTAGCAATAGTATGCTCCTTGTGCGAGGAGTGGATTATTGCTAGATCACGGAAACGAAACCATACTTAACCCTCTTCTATTCCCGAAAGATCTAGCAATAGTATGCTCCTTGTGCAAGGAGTGGATTATTGCTAGATCACCCCCCACAAAGCCCCTTTAACTGCCTTGAACTCTGGTTAAGAAGTTTTAACCCCATGGTTCAATTTTTTTATTTTCTGAAAATCAAGGTTAGATGCCTTAACCCTAAGGGTGAATGAATCATAATCACAGTTAAAGGGAGTTAAAATGTGACATGTGGTACAAAAAAAAAGTGGGACGAGATGGCCTCCTTCGCTCCACCAGTGGAGATCAGATCACAACCAATTGCAATTGAACTCAAGAGAGTTCAATTGCATATGTGTCTTGATCTTATTGGAAGGAAAAATATTTGAAATTAAAATTTTCACTCTTATTTTTTTTTAACTCTCCAATCAAATCATGACACATGCGATTGTTCAATGTCAATTGCTTATGATATGACCTCCCACCAGCGAGTAGGTGATCATTTTCCTTCCTGAAAAATGGGGGGCATGTGATTGGGGGCCTTGGATTGTCTCTGGTGAAGCCAGAAAGGGCTTATCTCGGGGTTCCATAGAATAGGGGACAAGTGGTGGAGAAGTCAAAATCATGGAGCCCATGATTTTGACTTCTCCACCCATAATAAGACATGTGGCGATAAGTGTGTGAGAATAAGGGAGAGAGATATCAAATGGGGAGAAGTCTAATAATGGGGAGAAAATGAAATGACTTCTCCCCATTTATATGTCAACTGACGCACAATGCATGGAACCCTGAGACCCCTTTCTGGCTTCGCCAGAGACAATTCGAGGCCGTGATTGGGAGAACTCCCATAATTTATAACGTACTAGAACACGTCACTTTTTGGGTCAACACAATACCATCATATTGACCATGATGTCATTGTTGTCATACCTCAGATCTACTCCGAGGTCCTACAGCTTGGGTTATGGTCTTTATCTACTCCGAGGTCCTATACATACCTCAGATCTTATATTAACGACACAGTATAAGATTATATCGTGTTTATTATCTGATCGGATTGGCATTGTTCTTCGTAACATTATTTCTAATGAGCAGAGTGGTTTTGTGAAGGGTAGATAATGTTAACTTAGCCCAAGAGATGGTGCAGGATATAGATAGGAAGTCTCTGGGGAAATGCCATTTTCAAACTTGATATGACAAAGGCTTCTGATAGAATGAAATGAAATTTCTTAATTGCAATCCTTCAAAAGATTTGTTTCAATGCTGTAGTTATGAGACTGATTCAAGGTTGTCTTCATAATCAATTTTTTCTATAATTATTAACGGTGGTCTCCAAGGTTTTTTTCAAAGCTCGCGTGGTCTTCTGCAAGGTGATCCCCTCTCTTCAGCTCTTTTTATATTGGTCGAGGAAGTTCTTAGTAGGGGGCTTAAATCTATTTCTGAGAGTCTTCCTTTGAATTACAAGCGGGGAAGGTATGGAATTTTGATTTCCCATCTTCTCTTTGTTAATGATACTTTAATTGTTTGCAATGGTAGGAAGAAGAATAATAAAAAAAATCTTTGATTTTATTACTTCATATTAGTCTTCTTCTGGTCAGTTGATCAGTCGAGCTAAAAGTGCTTTTTATTGTTCCTCTAAGCTTCCTAGGACGAGATGTGTTGCTATCTTAAATTGGGTAGGCATTCCAAATAAGAACTTTCCTTTCACTTATCTTGGTGTCCCTTTATACAAAAGCCGCTTAAAAAATGTTCCTTTAATCCTTTAGTTGATAAAATTCTTAATAAGATTGAGGGTTGGAAAGGTAAGTTTTTATCAATTGGTGGTAGATTCATTCTTATCAAACATGTTTTATCTTCTATTCCTACTCATCTTTTAGTTGTGATTCATGTTCCTAAAGTTATCACTGCCCTTATTGATAGATCATTGGCTAAATTTTTTTGGAACAATAAGATAAATTAAAAAAAACGTCATTGGATTAACTAAAAAACTTATTCTCTTCCCCAACTAGAAGGAGAGTTGGGTATTAGGAAAATACATGATTTTTTTGCCGCTTTTTGTATGAAGCATGCTTGGAATCTTTATCATTCTAATAATCTATGCTCTAAGTTTTTAAAGGCTAAATTTCAATTTAACCATATTTGGTTTGCTTCTGCTCGTACTGGTTCTTCTAAAACTTGGATTCAAATTAGTAAAAATTGTAAGGATGTGATTTGTAATTCGACCTCTTTAATTGGTGATGGAACCAAGATTAGTTTTTAGCTTGATTGCTGGTTTGGGGATGTCCCTCTTATTGTTAATGCTATAAATATCCCTCCAATTTTCCCTTTATTTCAGATATGCTTGATGGTAATGGTAAATGAATTTTAGCATTGTTATTAACTATTTACCTGAAACTCTTGAGATAGATATTAGATATGCAGGTTTCTTTACTACTGACTCTGAAGATGCCTTCATTTGGAACCTCAATCCTAAAGGTAAATTCTCAATTAAATCAGCTTGGGAGTCTATTAGATATTCTACTTCTCAGAAAGTTTGGACCAGGTATGTTTGGAATAATATAACTCCCAAGAAAATTCAAATCTTCGGTTGGAAGGTAAGGTATGGTGTTGTGCCCATTGAATCTATGGTTCAATCTGTTGGCATTCCATTCGCTAGTTGCAGCTCCTGTTGTAATCAAGATAATATTGAAACTTTATCTCATCTTCTTTGTCAAAGTGATATTGCAGATGTGATCTAAAGACATTTTGGTAGTCTTTGTTATGTTTCTTCTCATCCTAGTGATACCATTCAATGCTTCCAGCTTATGAGATGGTTCAGAGCTTCAGATAGACAACATAATGCGGTTCTTATAGTTCTTCTTATTATTATTTCAGAGATTTGGAAAAAAAGATGTTCTCGTAGATTCAAAGATGTGCATAAGCCTACTAGTATTATCATTGCCAGAATTCAGAGATGGATGTTTGAGTTGGGATCTCTTACTAAAAAGAAAGTTCATGGACCTTTCTATTATTAATATTATGTTCTCTCCCTCTCCTCGAAGAAACATCATTACTCATGTCAAATGGCTCTGGCCCCCTTAGGGCAGAATAAAATTGAATGTGGATGACGCTTCTAGAGGTAATCCGGGAACATCAGGAGGATGATGAATTATTCAAGATTACTCTGTAGAGATGATTCCTTGCTTTTATGCATTCTATGAAAATTGTTCTAACTATGTTGCCGAGTCTAGAGCCTTTCTTGATGGTCTTACTCTCTATCAAAGGCTTGGTTACTGATATTCGCTTAAAAGTGTTTGTTTTTTTTACGATTATCCTTTGAGAATTATTGAACTCTCATACGTAAAACTTTTATTTTTACAAACTTTTCTACGTAAGAGTTTTCTCCATTGCATAAAACATAATTTTCTGGTCAAAATGGTATATTTGCATAGTTTAAACACATTTCTGAATGTCTAGATACTGTGCCATTTCGATGAACTCTCATTACGTGTTTTACTTGTCTCAGGAACCCTAACTGGACGATTCTCAAGGACCGGAGGCTGTAGTTAAGCATCAAAGCCCATTACCGAAGACTAAAGAGCCAACATGCTATACCAAGTAGATGCAGGCTAAGTGTGGGCTAAGCCAAGAGATCACAATTATAGAATGAGGCCTAGGGAGCTGAAGAGTTGATTTCCAAGAAAAAGGATTTGAGTAATAAAGATCACTATACAGGACAAAGGAGAAAAGCTTGCTTAGTTGGTGAAATTTATGGGAGACAGTGTTAGAGACCAGGGTTCAAAACCCTTTGCCATCATTTTCTCTTCTTTTTCTCTTTTATTTCTCAAAAACCCTAATCTCTCTCTCCTCATCCTATTCATCCAACCTTAATCATCTTAGCCGTCCATCCTTACTTTTCAAAGCCCTAGTTAGTTCAAAAAACCCTAATCCCATCTCTTTCTAGCCTAAATCCTAACCACCCATTTCACTAAACCTAAATCCTAGCCACCAATTTCACTAACCCTAAAACCTTAATATCTAAGAGATTAGCGGCCACACTTCACTTTCCTACTTTCCCACCTTCTATTCTAGCCATTCTTCTTTAGTTAGAAACATTGTCTAATTCAAAAACTTTCCATTTCGTAAACCCTTGATTAATTCCAAAACCATCCATCCTTCTCTCCCTATATAACTCACATAAGTGGCCACAAGGAGGGAATCAAAACTTTCTTTCATTCTACAGCCCCCTTCTTTTCTCACCCCTCTATCTCTCTCTAACCTAAGTTCTTAGACCTAAGACCTCTTCTCTAGTAGTGGCCGTACACTTCTTTTCTCACCCCACTACCTCTCTCGCACCTACATTTCACCACTTTCATCTCAATCCACTTCCTCTTTCACCTCACTCTCTATCATCTAATCTCTTCTCTCTCACCTACGGATCTTTTGTTCTCTCTCTCTATCTCTTGGTATATCTTCATCTTTGGTGACTCTTGCAAAGGAAGGAGAAAAAGAAAGAAAGTAAAGAAGAAAGCTCTCCATCTCACCATTTTTACAGCTTTACTTTCGAATGTTCTTGCAATTTCTTTGTCTTCAAGTGTTGTAAGTACTTTTTAATTTAATGAATCATTCTAAATAAATGTTAGTTTTTTTTTTCTCATGTTTAATTATGTTTTATGCTTGTTTCATGGATAGTGGTAGACCTTAATAATTTCTCAAACAAAAGTGTTTTTAAAAAAATCTCATTATTCCATCATTCTCACCACTCTACCATTTTAATCTTTTCTTTATTTTATTATTTTTATTTTCTTTGTTGCACTAACTAACTAACCCCGAGTGAGGATTCGACATCCGACACAAGCCCTATACCATTCTCATATGTATGCAGGATTCGGATTAAATTAAAGTATTGAAATAGGGTGATTCGTTTCAACGACCGAAAAACCGTGTTTCAGTTACCTTCATGTGGATTTAGATTCTGATGCTAAATCTCTAGTGGAAGCTTGGACGGGTTCTTTTATCCACCCTTGAAAAGTGTGGTATTGGAACAAAAAGATCAGCCAAGTGATGCATATTTTCTCATCCTTTAATCACATTTTTAGAGAAGCCAACTTAGTTGCTGATTTTCTTGCTAATCATGGTTGTAACTCCCAGCTTTTAGGTAATTTTCTTCCTAGTCAACATTGCTCTCCTCTGCTGAAATCTCTTATCTTCCTTGACAAAGCAGGTTTGGGATGTTAGATTGTTTAGTAGAGATTTATTTCTTTTGTTGTTTTGTTAGTCAAATATGTCCTAGTTGGGGTAAGGTTTTATGTCCACCTCCTTTTGTGTCCTTGTAGGGTAAGATTTTATGTCCCCCACCCCCCCATTTTTTAAAATTATTAATAAACTGGTAGGGATCTGCCAAACCCCCCACTCCCTCTAAGTGGCTTTTATTTAAAAAAAAAATTAGCTAGCCTTATAATGAAAGATCAAAGGATATTCATTCATTATTGGCCTTTGAACATAGAAACAATTGAAAATTTCCCAGACGGGATCGAACACAAACTTTATTAGTAATGATTAATCGAAAACTTGTAAGGAGAAGGAGACTCAAGCGTCCGGTAATAACTTCCCTTACTTAGATTCTAACAGGACCCTGGAGGATTTGCTGCAACACAAGAAGAACAAATCCAATTATCCAAATGTTTAGTAACAAATGAAGTGAATAACAAAGCATTAAAAAGGAGAAAATGGTTGGCAGGAACTCACCAGGCCCGCAGTCGCAAAAGGTGTGTTGATCGGGGCCTTCACTCTTCCCAGAACAAACTCCTCCTCCAGTAGGACAACCTTGTTTGCAGAAGTTGTCGCAAAGTACTCTTCCAGATTCTTGGATAGGGTCACAGGTCATGCGGAACTCTCCGCAGCATCTTGACTGATCCTGCGCCCAACCTCACAAATTGAAAGCACCAAAACATTAGCATCATCCTCATCCTCATCAACAACAATAACAAAAGCAAATGATAAAGTCATGTTCACTTACTTGCAGTCATGACCACGCATAGAATGAGAAATGTCAAAACGATGACTCTACTTCTCGTCATTACTTTCCTTCTTTGATTCTCTCTTTTTGTCTTTGTTTTAGATGATGTGTATCCATGCCCCCCAGGTTGCTTCTTTTATAGATGTTATATGGGTTAGATTTAGGGAAGATTTTAATTGTAATAGATTTTCTAATGACTAAAAAGAGCCTACAAAGATAGACTCATGACCGTAATATACCCATGTATGATTCTCATTAAAGACACGGGAACCTCTCCAGTGGTTGCTAGCAAGGATGCCGTCAACATCAAAATTTGAATAGGCTTTTATCTCACTAAAGGTAGGATGAGATAATTCGTTTGTTTCATGGTTCGCAAGCTTGGTTCACTTACTTAAGTATGTAAAAAAAAATTAGAATATAATATATGTTATATATATATATATATAAAGCATGTAAATAAATATTTTCTAATTACTTATTTTGAAAAACCATAAAATATCATTTTATAAGTAGTTAGCAAACTCAAAAGAAAATTCCGTCAAATCCAAAGAACAATACTAGCGAACTCAATTAAGAAAATATCGGAGAATCGAGACCATTTGGAACAATTGTGTGGTTCACTCAATTTTGCAAACCAAGTCGAACTGAACTACGAATTGATTCACAATTCGCACTGATAGACAACGAACTTGGTAAACCTGGTGTTAAGTGATGGGATAGGAAACAATGGGCCGAGCCCGGGCTTGCATTTTTGTGATTTTTGAATAGCTCATTCACACCCCTAGTAATGGGGTAGTAAATTCTGAACCAAACTGTGAAGCCAACCGGTATTTCACAGGTTTGGGTTGGTTTTATCAACCCGTTTGATAATTAAGTTCAGTTCGGGTTGAGTTATATATATACAAACCCCGTTTATCACTGGGTTAGGTTCTAAACCCATTGGGTCGCTAAACCCAGTTAACTGTTTAACTTGGTTGTTTTGAAGATACTTGTACAAAGAAGAAAATTACCAATGCAGCCAATTTTTTAAACTTTAGGCAACTGGATATAAAGGTTTTTTGGCATCTTCAAACAACTCACAATCAGTCGTAAATTGCTTGTGTGTTACCTGAACCGTTTCTATTGTTGTCGGAGCATTGACTAGAACATTGGATGAGGTCTCCATTTCAAATTTGTGAAAGTAAGAATCTTCTACTATGACACTTGACAATGAATAAGATTCCTCTCCACGCCAGAACCATGTTTTATACCTTCGATCAATATCATGTACAAATAGATAGTTCATTACTTCAATTACAGTATGAGTTTTAAAATTCACATATTTGGTTCTTAGGTATAATAGTTTAGCTGAGACAGTACAAGATTTTCACTTTGCAAACTCGATAAATTCGTTGACTCCCTTATCATATGCTTCTGAACTTCTATCCTTGAACATTCAAGATTTATCTATTTCAAACAAATCTATAGAAAACAAGAGTATGAGTAAAATATATAGAGTAAAATTTGAATACACAATATATCATTGATACTTCCAACATGAGAAAAGAAAATTAAAAATAGACATGTTAATAATATATAGACAAATCAAAATCTAAATGTGTCTTTTATTTAATCGCCAAATTATCATAATATTTAAAGTTAACAACAAAACATAATTTAATTGCCAGAGTGAGTGACTCAAAACTATCCCGCAATGGAGTAAAGGGTAATGAACAAATCTAAAGAAAAAAAAATGAGTAAAATATATACACTAAAATTGGTATACATTTATACTTTTTTTTTTGGTAACTACATTTTACTTCCAAAATGAGAAAATTATAACAAATACATGTATGGTTAATCACAAACTACCATAGCATTTAAAGTTAACAACAGAGCATAATCTAATTTTTTTAAAAAAACACAAAAGTATAACCTATCCTGAGTGAGTTACGATCGATAGAGTATGAGAAATAGTAACCTTGTTTTACAAAAGATATACCCAGACACAAAAACGGCGCGCATTTTTTTTGTTTTTATTTTTTTATTAGGTTTACAAATATAACAGTGATCTTAAATATTACATTAATCAAGGTTTCATGTAAACAGTGATTCATAAATTACAACAAAAAATATTAATGATCACAGTGACTTAATAACTATGATCTCTTAATTCAACAAGAAACCATTATCACGATTTCCAGTAAACGGTGATATGTTAAATACTTCGAAAAAAATATATCATCACGGCTATGCCATAACCAGATCTGATAGTTCACGCACACCTTGTTATGAATGTCACACAATAGATTTCATCGTGATCCTAACTCCAAAAAAAAAAAAATTAGAATTTTATTTTGAATGAATCCAGAAGATTTCGTCGTTTGTAACTATTTAATTTCTGTAGACCAATCAATCTGGCGACCAATCAATCAAGTTACTTAATTGATGTGGCCAAGCATCACAGTGTTTTATATTACCATGGTCTTTGAAGTGAGTAATGATCTCAATACTTTCTAACCGTGATCATTGATCTTATATGAAATGGTGAAGTTCTTCTACATTTTGAAAACTTCAAGAACTTGTACTAATTCATACTCACACTTCTCTAAAATATCCATCTCCTACTAGGATGTACTCTCTTATATAAAAAAAAATTTTGACTGTGAATTAACAGAAAACGAAGGAAAGCATCTTTGATGAAAGATCACATTTGTATCTATGTTTTTTACATAATAAACCATCAAACAGGAAATCATCAAATAACAAAAAAAAAAAAAACTTTGTTACATGTATATTCACCATTTTTTTCATTATCAAATTTTTCAGTAGATCATGGACAAAAGAAATACAAAATCTCTATTGGAAATCCTACATAAACTTTTATGCATGCTCTGCTTCCAATAGAAGAAAATTTATATTCATCTTCTTTCTCATAGTTCAAACCAACCTTGCTCAAAAACTAACATCTACATTGCCTCCTACATCAGTTCGGATGTCAAAACAACTTTAAAAACGAAGCTTTAGAAAAAGCTCCGTATGTTTTATAATTCTACAATCTTAGAAGGAAAGAGAATGAGAAGTAGAAGAGATAAACTAGTCTCTTTGTCGCATTCTTGACATCATTAGAGAAGTCAAAGAGGAAGTGACAACATTAGAGAAGTCGAAGAGAGAACATAATATATTTTCCTTCTATATTTCGCATGGTAAAATTACCAAGACCTTCCAAGTTTATATAGGCTGAAATTTCGATCACATTTGTTTATAAACTTTGACTGGATTCTAAAATAATTAAATTAAATTCTCTTTATCAAAACAATCATGGCTACGTTGATAAAAATAATAATAAAAAGGAAATTCAATCACGATTATTTTTAGAACCCCGGTTTTTATTTTGAACGGTGATGCGCAATGACATGGTTAATAAATAACCGCGATCTCATATTTCCTGCGAAAAGCATTTATCACACTTTGGTTATTAACCGTGATCTAAAATTCCGTAAAAAAAATTTGCAACCTCTCTCACAATTTATAATGGCTAGTATCACGGTTGTCGTGAACACGGTGATTGTACTTGAAAATACAACTGTATTAATAAACATATTTATAGTAGTGTATTGACAACCATAAGTTTAATCTTATGTATAAAACCCCAGTCAAAAGCCAAGCCCAACCCGACCTCAAGCCCCAACCTCCCCCAACCCAAGATCTCACCTTGTCATAACTTAGGTTGGGTTGGATTTGTCAAGTTACGATGTAAAATGTTTTTTTGTAAAGAAACATAAAAATTGTAATTAATAAAAATGGGTAAATTACAATGACCTCCCCTAATGTTTGAAATTGCAGAAATTTCCCTCTTACTTTTTAAATTACATTGACTTCCTCTAAGGTTAGGTGAAATTGCATAAACCTCCCTCTTGTTTCTGAAATTACTCTGCCCTCCCCTTTATTTTAGTTATCGGTAACAGATTCTCCCCTTTTGTTAGTATGTCGTTACTAACATGGATTGATTTAAATTATGTCATGGTTTAAACAATTTAAGATGCTCGAAGTACCCTTCTTAAAGTCAATCAACTAATTAGTTATACAATGTTGTTTTCTCAAGTTGACGAGCCAGTCAACAGTGTAATTTCAGAAACAAGAAGAGAGGTTTTGCAATTTCGATAATCCTTAGGGGAGGGCAGTGTAATTTCAGAAACAAGATGGTAGGTTTCTATAATTTTGCCAAATTTAGGGGAGGGCAAAGTAATTTTAGAAACAAGAGGAAAAGTTTCTGCAATTTCGTCAAACCTTAGGGGAGGTCAGTATAATTTAATTACCCTAAAAAAATAGATTGATACTTAAGTGAACTACTAAAAGCGACAAAGTAGTATCTAACTGAAAATCAACGAAAATAAACCTTATATCATTGACACATTCACACTAACATAGGTTGCAACACTTATGCAACAAGAGTTCAAGACATCGAATCTTATATCATTTACATATTCAAACTTACATAAGTTGCAATACTTAGGTAATCAAGAGAGTTCAAGACACATTCACACACATAATATCATCAAATAAAATTTTTCCAAATTTTTTTTTTTTTTAAAACACCCATAAACGTAGTATCATCATTCAAGACCTGTTTAGCATCATCATTAATCAACATTTACAAATCTACAATCATACCTAAAGCACTCAAGACACTTGAGTATGAGGGAAAGATAGATATAATCAACATTTGTAAATCTACAATCATACCTAAAGCACTCAAGACACTTGATTTTTGAGGGAAAGATAGATAGCATTGACTAGTTTTACTAGTTTAGAGGCTTGGAGCCTTGAAGATGAAGACGAAGCAGAGATTGAGAGAGAGCCAAGAGAGGTGCCTTAAAAACAAGAACTTATGGTTTTTAGGAAAAAAATTATTGATTTTAAAAGTTAATTGTGGTTAAAGTCACATCAATCCTAACTTTGGCCAAAAAGAGCAATCAAATCCTAACCATTTAATTCAAATAAATGACTTTAGAAAATAATAAAATAAGTAAAAGCTAATCTAATCTTAACCTTGGTTATTTGATTTGAATTTAAGGGTTAAATTTGGGAAGTATATATGGGAACAATAGTTAGCTGCAAGGCCCTTTTGCAGCCACCGACTGCAAAAGGTCCCTCACAGCGCTAGGTATGCAAATAGGATTTGGGTTGCTGTAGATAAGAAAATGTTAACGTGTATATATATAAAATGCTTTATATATATATATATTTTAATTAATGGGGTAGTCAGTTTGTACTCTCCTGACAATGATGTTAACATCTCTAATATTATAATGGGAGAAGCGGGGTTAAAAAGTTGGTTGATTTTTTCCTAATATTCCTAATGAGTCTCAATTTTAAGGTATCTTACTGTGAACATAGTTAGTTGTAGAGCCCAAAATTTATTTTTCTTGGAACTAGTGCACATTGAATGAAAATATGGAGATTTTGCTTAAATAATTGTAATTAATGTTAATTGATGTCTAAGAATGTTTAATTGATGATTACCTATGTCTAAATATGTCTATGTAAAGTTCTAACTAAAGTTATAAATATGCATGATCAATGGTTAAAGTTTAAAGCAAAGAAAATGGTCAAAAAAGGTAAAATTGTCTCTATCATAAGAGGGATATTTTGGTCATTTTCTTCATCCAAAATTTATGAAAATTTTAAGGTAGATTCTATATGACCTAAAGTAGCTATGGTTCAAATTTTAGGTTAATCCGATAAGAATTGAACTCTATAGAATTATTCGAAGTTCAATGGTAAAAATGTAAATAGGATGAATAGTAACTACATGAATAGTATTTTGTGAATAGTGATTTTAGCAATTCTAATCACTTTCCAACTTTTTTATTGCCTACATAAGAACCTTAAATCATGGATTTTAGGTATTTTATTATTCTAAAACTTATTAGAGAGAAAAATGAAAGAAAAACCTAGGGTTTCTCAAGGAGTTCTCATTAGAGAAGAAATGTGAGGAAAAATTATTTTTGAGAGATCTAAGAAGGAAAATCAAAGGTTTTGCAAGAAGAAGAGTATGAAGACTTAAATCGAGCCCATTCGCAAGCATAAGATCGTAAAAAAGCAATCAAGTGGTAAATAACGTACCTAGTTTTCCATATCTTGAACATTAATATAGAAGAAGAATTAAAAGAGATAAATCTAAATAAGAACGTAAAGATAATTAAGATTTATGAATTTTTATCGTTCTTGATTTATTATTTAATGAAACGTTAAATTAGGATGTGAATAATCATGTTTATACTTTGTTTATGCTTCAACAAAAAAGATTAAGAATTTATATTGAATGCATGTGGATATATGAGGAAGATGTGATGAATGTATGGAGTTGAATGAAATATATGAAAGAATTTGAATGATTGAGATGAATTATTTATTAGATTATGATTATATGTTAGTTTAATTTTGTGATTATAATTAATGAGAATTATTATTGATAAAATATATGATATAATTATGATATTGATCCCGATTAAAAAAAGGGTTTTGAAATTTAAATTAGATTGTGACTTATGTTTATTGAAGATAAACTGTGATTATAGATTGCCAAATTATTAGAAATATGAATGTTGTGTGTTTATTTTATGTTTTTTATATGTGATATATATTTGGGTAAAGGAACCTTTGATGAGAATCAAGCATGCCTAGGCTTGGTTAACATAGTGGAATGAGACGCTACGGTGAGATGTCCTATGACCCTTGGCTGTTAGACTTAGGTATAATTTAACCAAATGTGTATTATTATGTACTCACCAATGAAAAATATGCACATGTATAAAGAGAAAATTAATGACATTAATAAGATTACATGTAAGACCAAAAGCAAAGTAAATAAGTAAGTAAGTAAGAAAGAAAGAAACACGAAAGCGATAATGCATGTTTATGTTTTTGTAACGTTCCCCTTATTAAGATAGGATTACTATTAGTTGGATATGATTAGAATAGAATTAGGATAAGTCTTATCTTTAATTGTTATGATGTTATTTATTTATTTAGGAGTCTTGTTTAGTCTATAAGTATTAGAGTTGTACTCTTTAAATGATCAATCAATGAATTAAAAAAGAGTTTAGAGAAGAATTGCCATATCGAATAGGCTAATTTCTACGTAACAGCTTTAGGATTGCTACAAAGGAATCAGAGCAAGGTTGATCCATTCAAATTATGGGCATCTATACTTGGAAGGAGTTTAAAGAAGATCTAAGGGTTGCTAATGATGAAATGAGAGTTACAAAAGAAAAATTTTCAGTCTTTGGAATCACCTTTAAGACTTTTCTGTCAAATCTAATTGAAGATGACCTCAATGGTAAACAAGATGACAAATGCAGTTGAAGATGCAAAAAATGACAAAGCACAGGATGCAGATGCAGTTGAAGATACAAGTGAAAATGATGCTATACAGATAAGATCTAAAAGAACATGTGTTTACAATCAGTCTCAACTTTCAGTTCTAATCATATATATTAGATTTGAATCCAAAAAGATTTATGGCGTTTGGATCCAGCCCCAACTATTCCAACCAAAGATCATCAAGATATGGGTTGAGTGATTTTTTCAAGTTATAATATGAAATGATTTACCTCCATCTAGATGGCCTATCAATATCAATTTCAAGAAAAGAGCAAAGATGAAGAACTAGTTAAATATTTATGGATGTTTAGCCTTGAAGACAAGGCTATTCTCAAGTAGACGGGATTGTAACATTCCCCTTATTAGGATAGGATTACTATTAGTTGGATATGATTAGAGTAGAATTAGGATAAGTCTTATCTTTAGTTGTTATGATGTTATTTATTTATTTAGGAGTCTTGTTTAGTCTATAAATATTAGAGTTGTACTCTTTAAATGATCAATCAATGAATTAAAAAATAGTTTAGAGGAGAATTGTTATCTCGAATAGGCTAATTTCTACGTAACAACTTTTGGGTTGCTATAGTTTTGCACCACCGAATACCATCAAAAAGGCGATAAGTATGCCAAAGTAAGTAAGCCGTCCGTGTCGGATTATGTACGACGGGTGGTATCTCAGTAAAGTAAAGTATAATAACTCATTTCCATATACGGTAAAACGGTATTTTAATTTATTACCGATGCATGTGGATGTGTTGTTCATAAGACGATAAAGTAAGAAGTATGAAGAGTAAGAAATTAAGAAAAATAAATGTAAGAAATTAAGAATATAAGAAATTAAGAAAAGTAAGAAAATAAAAAAAGAAAAAAAGAAAAGAAAGTAATTGACATAATGTACCTGTTCGTTTTCCACACTCTGATTTATATATGTGAACTGAAGTATGAATTTTTAAATATATGTAAGTTAATGTTTAAGATATTGTTTACTGTTGTTTGTTATATACGTAGAGTAATTTGTTACTCAGCTGATGACTTTGTTATTGGCAGATTCAAGATTTGATAATTGTGTTCTGGAGCCTTGAGTTGAAGAGTACGTAAAGGAAGATTTTGCAGGTGATCATTCTGAAGAAGAACGAGACTTCGATGGATGATCTTACTATTGTTTTAGTTTATTAGAAATTGTTTCAAAATCGAGAAAGATTGTAATTGACTTATTATGTATTAATGTTTTGATTTAATGGTTGGTTGAGAATCATGATAGATGATTTAGATTATTTATGTTCAATTTAATTACAGATTTTAATTAATGTTCAGTTGAGGTATTAAATGGAATTCTATTGAAGAAATTTTCAGGTCCATAATTTAGTATGCATTTATTGTTTCTAACAAGATGGTATGATAAGTAAGTCATGTGCCAAAGATCTCGCATTCTCTTAGGAGAGATTTTAGGGCGTGACATTAGTAAGGTGAATTTTTTATATTTTTCTTATTTTATCCATAATTCTATATAAAAAAAATTAAGATATTATGTTATCATATTTTACATGAGAAAAGTTAATAGGGGTATCAAAGTAATATTAACTACAACTAATAATAACCCGTCTATATCTCCACGATTCCCTCAAATCTTTATCATTTTTTTCTCTCATGCTCCTTCCTTGGTCTCTTTCATAGGCACACCCTCTCTACGGGGTAACTACTTTTCAAGAGAAAAAATAGGGTTTTTTTGGTTCTCAAAATGTCCCTATCTTTTATTGTCTCCCTCACAATTTATTTAATTTTTATCTAAAATGTCTCTCAAGTTTTCATACCCAAAATATTTTTTTTATCAAAAAGCCCTCACTAGGATCCCTCTTCCAGTCTCTCTCTCTCACGTGCATCGCACTTGCTGCCAACTAAGTATCTTTTAAAAGAAATTTCTTATTTGATTACATGTATGATGAAATGGAGAAATGTGGCTCTCATGGACGATGAACTTGCTTTGGTTAGTAGAGTTCTATTCTTAATTAGATGGTTGTGATTGTATATGGATGACATGTTCTGATTGTGTATGCATAACCGGGAACCAAGTCCTCTACGGTTACTCTAGGGAGTCCGATTATGCCTCTAAGGTCACCACGTGTCCCTTTTGACACCCACTTAATTATGGTTAAGATTCACCCATCCATACTTGATTTTTAGAAAAAAAAAAAATATATATATATATATATATATATATATATATATATATATATATATATTAAAATATTAATTTTTAATATTTTTTCCTAAAAATCAAAGTTGGGTGGGTGAACCCTAGGGGTGTGTGAATCTTAACCACATGTAAGGTCTAGAAAGGGACACGAGGCCACCTCAGGTGAATCTTAATCACAACTAATGGGTCTCAAAAGAGACACATGGCCACCTCAGGAGAATATCTATCACAGTTAAGGGGCCTCAAAAGGCAAAAACCCAGCTCGGGCATCTACAAAATTTGCAGCACCTGGCGATAATTTGGGGGGAGAAATCATTTCACTTTCTCCCCAATTGATATCTTTCTCATTTAAAACGCCACACATCCCATGTTTTAGGATGCCCGAGCGCCCAGCTCAAGCATCCACAAGAGCTAAGTTTTTGCCATCTCAAAAAGGACACGTGGCCACCTCAAGTGAATCTTAACTACAGTTAAGGGTCTCAAAAGAGACACGTGACTGACTCAGAAGAATATTAACCATTGTTAAGGGGTCTCAAAAGAGACACGTGGCCACCTCAAATGAAAAGTTTTCTTTAAAAAAACATGTCAATATTGGGGAGTGCAAATGGCTGCCTCTATTAATTCTACTCATTATGTTTTCTTTTTCTTCAATAATCCATCTCTCCATTTTCCGTTAACGTTATCAAACCCCATCCCCAAAGCAAAATAATCACCTCGTCGGTAGGTGATGCAAGGTGGGGCGTCTCCGCTCTCATTTTCTTACAACGTGTCCCCTTTCTAATCCCATTTAATTATGGTTAAGATTCATCCACCATTAGGGTTCACCCATTTACCATTGGTTTTTAGAAAAATAAAATAATAAATAAATAAAGGGCTAAAAAACACTAACCAGAGTTAGTGGGAGTTCAAGGGTGGGCTATGTGAGAGCGAGGAGCAATAGTTCGCTCCTCGCCAATGGAGCAAACTATTGCTCATCCCCAAACCCTATTTGTATACCTGGCGCTGCTGTGAGGTGCAGCTAACTATTGTTCTATGCATGGGAGTACCACATATTTGATTCTTTTTCTTATCCACTTTTCTGTTAAATTAGATGACAAAAAAAAAACATGACAGCTTTTTGTGAAGAATGGATATAGACTGACCCTGGCCATACCAAAACCGTCTAGCCTCACTTACAGGGCCTTTTTAACTTCCATTTTAACCTTGGTTAGAATTTTGTAACTCCCATAGTTAAATTTCTCTTGATTTTTTTTCTTCTAAAAATTAAGGTAACATGGTTGAACCCTAAGGGTTAGTAAACCTCAATCATAGTTAAGAGGTATTAAAAGGGACATGTGTCAACCTGTGGGATGAGGGTCGAACCAAATCCTATTCCCTTTTTTTATGGTTCACGAAATTTTCTTTTTATTTCCTTTTTAATTAAAAAAAATGAAAAGAAAATTGCACCTCACATTGAAAGAAAGAATATGCAAGTCTCGGTAAACTGTTAAGGGCTTGTTTGGATAAGCTTCTCGGAGAAGAGAAGTACTTCTTTACGAGAACTTCCAAGGAAAGTAATTTTCGAAGAAATATGCAAAAGTCAATCTGAAGAAAAATAATGTTTGGTTTGCACACATGTGAAATAACTTCTTAAAATCAAAAGTCAAAATTTGTGTTTGGTTTGCACTAATAAAATATAACTTGGGCTGGGTCGGATTGGTCAAGTTACGATGTGAAAAAAAAAGAAGATAAAAATTGTATATAAAAAAAAGGAGGTGTAAATAAGAATGACCTCCCCCTTGAGATTTGGTGAAATTGCAGAAACCTCCCTATTATTTTTGAAATTACTCTGCCTTCCCCTTTATTTTAGTTCAGATTTTCCCTTCTATTAGTATGTCGTTACTGATATGGATGAATTTTGATTACATCATGGTTTACACATTTTAAAATGCTCGAAGTACCCTTCTTAAAGCCAGTCAACTTAGTTATATGACGTCATTTTCTCTAGTTGGCAAGCTAGTCATTAGTATAATTTCAAAAACAAGAAGGGAGGTTTTTGCAATTTCGTTAAACCTTTAGGAGGGCGGTGTAATTTCATAAACAAGAGGAGAGGTTTTTGTAATTTGGCCAAACTTAGCGGAGGGCAATGCACTTTTAGAAACAAGAGGAAAGTTCTACAATTTTTTCCAAAAAAATAGAGGAGGTCAGTGTAATTTAATTACCCTAAAAAATATAGATTGATAACCAAGTAAACTAGTAAAAGCGACATAGTAGTACCCAAGTAAGAATCAAAGAGAATAAACCTTACATCATTGGCACATTCATACTAACATAGATTGCAACACTTGTGCAATCAAGAGTTCAAGACATCAAACCTTATATCATTTACACATACACATTACATAAGATGCAATACTCAGGCAACCAAGAGTTGAGACACATTCACACATATAATATCATCAATGAAAATTTTCCACCTGATGCATTTTAAACACCCGTAAACATAGTATTATCATTCAAGACCTTTTTAGCATCATCATTAATCAACATTTGGAAATCTATAATCATACTTAAAATACTCAAGAACTTCATTTTTGAAGGAAAGATAGATAATACTGACTAGTTATACTTTAGGGAATTGGAGCCTTGAAGATGAAGATGAAGATGAAGATGAAGCAGAGATTGAGAAAGAGCCAAGAGAGGTGCCTTAAAAACAGGAACGTATGCTTGTTTAATTTTTAACTTAATTATGATTATCTAATATGTATGTTCTTACACACACATGAAATGATATTATAAGTTGTTGTTCTTAAAAAAATCTCTTGGGTATCACTCTCAACCTCAATGTATAAGCGACTACCAGCAGCGATTATTACTTTAACCAATTGTAGAAGTAACCCGTAAACGTACGGTTGTGGAGCATTTTGTTGTAGCCCACTGATCACTTGAGTTTGGCTACAATCTCAAATATGTTTTAAGAGAGATAAAACATGTATTTTGAAAACTTTACTTGATCTCCTTGCTTTTGTTTTTGGGGTGGGGGGGCGACATTTAATTTTTTGGATAGTAGGTTAAGGCGGACCGACCAACTATATTTAACAAAAAAACAAAGATTACATCCCAAGATATATTTACAACCCGCTTTATCGTCAGATAAAAAAATGTTAAGGAGAGCTAGAAAATCAGAAGGAAATAAAAGCAATTCTTCTACATGGATACAAAATTTGGCTGAGTAGTTCATCTCTGTATCGGTCTGTTTGATGGTAAACACCTCAAAATCAATATTCATCTTCTGTCTAGTAACTTTGATTAGCCTCCTAACCTTCCAAGGTGGTTCCGCATTACTAAGAGTTAACGAGACAACACTCATGAGTCTGATTCAATTGTAATTTTTGGCAAAATGAATACCATAGCTAAATGGAGACCCCCTTTCGATAGCATGTAACTCTAGGAGCAAAATATTAGGTTCACTCATGTTGCCAGCAAAGGCAACCAGGGGCGGAGCCAAGTTTTTCTAGTAGTGGGGGAACACAGTGGTTAATTGAAAATGATAGTAATTGTTGATAGTTTTATAAGAATTATTAGGTAGGTATGAAATATTTTGGGTTTAGGGGGAGTAACCCCTGAATTTATTTTTGATGACTAGTTATTGTGTCATTTCATCTATACATTTTGTACATATTTTATGGGTATTGTTTCTCCTTAATTATGGGATAACTTTCCCCTTATTTTATAGCCTCATCCTATTAAATCATTAAATAATATGATATAAAAGATATTTTTTTTCAAATGTTAGGGACAATTGTCCCCTTACCTCATGACTATAATATAATATATTTTTTAGGGGCATTGTCCATTGTCCATGATTATGTCCAATTAAATAATTAATCAACTTAGTATAAAATATAATCTCTTCTAAAGTTAAAGAGTTGGGATCAAGTCAATTGGGATTAAACTCGGGAGAGTTCAATCACACCCACAGGTCAACACGTGTCTCTTTTAATCCCGATTAATTATAGTTAAAATTCACTAATATTTATGGTCCAACAGTCTAACCTTGGTTTTAGAAAACATACTAACCCTCTCACTTTGATTCCCGCCCCTTTGTGAGTGAGTGTAATCCTAAGTTCTCACAATTGGACATATTCGAACTCAAAACTCATGGGCAAGGGCCTCCTTTTTCTCGAAAACGAATCAAACCAATTGTGATTGATTGAACTCGGGGAGAGTTCAATTGCACTCATATGCTAACACGTGTCCCTTTTAACCCTTATTGATCATGGTTAAGGTTTATTAACTCTTTGGTTTCAACAATAGAACCTCAAATTTTTAAAAAATATTAACCCTAAGGGTTAAAATTCTTAACCATAGTCAAATATTTTTTTTAATATTTTGTTTAAACCAAAGTTATATTGTTGAACCGCAAGGATTACTGAATCTTAACCATAGTTAATAAGAGTTAAAAGGGATACGTGTTGGCTTATGGGAACTCTCACCAAGTTCAATCGCAATTGGACTTGATCTCCCAATCCTATGGCTATATTTAAAAATTAGTTTTTACAAAATTTCAGTGGGGCACGTGCCCCCATAGGCCCCTACTTGGCTCCGCCCCTGATAGGCAACCAACACGGTACCTGAAAGGTTAAGCTGTTCATAAAATCTTTCATTTTATTGGGCGTTTCATCTAAAAAAGCATGGTTTTTTTTGGTAAAAAGGTAATTCATTAGATAGGATTGCAATTAGGTACAGGAGAGGCAGGGGTTGGCCCAAGAATTGGGCCAACTGGCCTGAGCAACACATTAGCAAAACGTTTCTCTTTCAGACTTGAATTGAGAGCATACTGCGCAATATTGTGAGCGGTGGAATTGACCTGTCGAGGGACGAAACTCAGAACAACCCTTGGTCAAAGTCCCCAGAGGATCTTGATATCCTGTAATATGGGGTAGACCTCCCAATGGGATTCAGATGTCAGCCCGTTCAAGTAATCAGTGAGTTCTTTAGAATCAGACTCGATAAGGGCGTGCCTCCAACCTTTGTTAAAGGCCCCAGGCGAAGGGCCTCAGCTTCAGCTTCAGCTACACGACTCGACCCACCACTGAGGGGTTTAATTACTATGCTTAGAAGAACGTTGCCTAGGTGATTACGAGCAACAACACCCACTCCTGCTGCGAGGTTTGATTGAATGGCCGCACCATCGACATTAATTTTAATCCATCCCGGGTCTGGTGGCCACCATCTAGATGCTTCAGTACCTGAATTGGAGCCCAACAACTGATCTGATCTGGAGGTACAGAACCGCTTACATGCCTCATTTCCGATATACTCTGCCTTAGCAATGATTGAGAGTGGCACCATTGAATAGAACATCATTTCGATGGAGCCAAATACACCACATGGTAAGACACAAACGCACCGCAAGTGGGCTGTGCCCCCGCCTAAAATCGGGGAGAGACGCCCAGTGTTGCCACCAATGAAGAAAGGTAACCGGAGACTGTGGGGGCAGGTGGAGAGAGAGGGAGGAGCCAAACCACACACTCCGTGCACAAAGGCATTCAAGAAAGAGGTGTGTGATAGTCTCGGGAGCCAATCTGCAAAGGTAACAGCATTCACTTTCGGCTTGCGAAGGTTGGTTGCCACAGCTAGAGCATTATGATAGAGTCTCCATAAAAACACACACTTGGACTTTTGGAGCCACGGGGATTTTCCATATCACACGCCATAGCTTGGCGTCGACACTGGTAGAGAAACGGCTAGAGGACGGTGTTTGTGACTCCAACATAGATTTGGCCAAGTGGGAGCCTGAACTCACCTTGAAAGTTCCAGATTTCACAGGGTGCCAAATTAGTTTATCCGGGGTATTGAGGCCACTGAGAGGGATTTTCTAGATTTCAGAAATGGTTGAGTTTGGAAAAAATCTAGATAGCCTTTGAAGGTCCCAGCAAACCAGATCTTGGTTGATAAAGTATGAGACGGGAGTGTCTCCCAACTGAGCCCCTGGAATGGAAATTGGCTTGAAGGAGGGAATAGTGGGCACCCATGGATCTTTCCAGGCTCGAACCTGATTCCCGGATCCAATTTGCCATCGGATTCCTTTTTTAAGGACAGCCCGCCCAGCTAGTATGCTTTGCCATGCCCATGATGGCCGCCTACCCATCTTAGCTTCAAGAATGGATGATCGAGGGTAATAAGCAGCCTTAATTGTCTTAGCCCATAAGCTCGAGGGATTTTGCAATAGTCTCCATCCTAGCTTGGCCAGCAAGCCAAGGTTAAAGGCCTGTAAGTCCCTCAAACCAATACCTCCTTTATCCTTGGATTGACAAAGTTCCCGCCAACTAATCCAATGAATCTTGTGGTTCTGGGCTTGATGCCACCAGAATTTTGCAACCGCTGCGTTTACCTCGGAAAGCCACTTCTTTGGAAGTTTGAAACAACCCATTGCGTATGTCGGAATGGCTTGGATAATGGCACGAATCATTACACCTCGTCCTGCTTGTGTTAATAAAGTCCCCTTCGAACCTTGCATTTGTTGAAGTATACGTTGTTTTAAAAGCTCAAAAGCCCGAGTTTTTGATCTGCCCATTTCGGCAGGTAATCCCAGATACTTTGTGGGAGCTGAAATCTTAGTGATGTGAAGAGCCCCTGCAGTAAGGCGCTTGAACCGGCGAGGGGTTGATGCACTGAAAAAAATGCTTGACTTCTGAGGATTGATCCTCTGCCTGGAAGCACGTCCATACCGATCTAGGAGCTCCATCAAGTGGTTAGCCTCTGCCATATTTGCTTTGAGGAATACTGAACAATCGTCAGCAAAAAATAGATGTGAAATGGTGGGCGCCCCACGGGCTACTTGAATCCCACTGAGCTTGTTTTCTCGTACTGCATCATTTAGTAAGGTTGAGAGGGCCTCGACACAGATTATGAATAAGGGGACAAGGGATCCCCTTGCCTAAGCCCACGGGAAGGGGTGATGTAGCCTCGTGGTTCTCCGTTTAGCATGACTGAATAGGATACGGTGGTAAAACATTGCCGAATAAGGTTGATCCAGCGTTCACAAAAGCCCAATTTTTCCATTGTGGAAAATAGGAATGATCATTCGACGAGGTCGTAGGCTTGGCTCATGTCAAGCTTGACCGCCATTTTAAGGTTTGACCCATTCGTTCTTCTCTTGAGGAAATGGTTGATCTCGTGCGCTATGAGAACATTATCGGAGATGATTGCATTTTTAAAAAAAAACCTAAAAGGACATACTTTTGACATATTTATCAAATAGGGCATGCCTTACATTTTTATTATCAAAATGGTATGCTTTTGACACTTTTATCCTTTAGGTATGCATATAAGAGCCCAACATTGGAATACATACCCTCTCGGGTAAAACTTTTGAAACCATGCCTAGACTGTGATATTTTTGGTTTAGAGCATCGACACCGTACTTAACCCTCTTTTATTCCCGAAAGATCTAGCAATAGTATGCTCCTCGTGTGAGGAGCGGACTATTGCTAGATCACCCCTCATAAAGCCCCTTTAACTGCCTTGAACACCGGTTAAGAAGTTTTAACCCCGTGGTTCAATTTTTTATATTCTAAAAATCAAGGTTAGATGCCTTAACCCTAAGGTGAGTGAATCATAATCACGATTAAAGGAAGTTAAAATGTGACACGTGATAGAAAGAAATTTGGGACGAGATGGCCTCCTTTGCTCCACCAGCGGAGATCAGATCACAACCAATTGCAATTGAACTCAAGAGAGTTCAATTGCATATGTGTCTTGATCTTATTGGAAGGAAAAATATTTGAATTTTAAATTTTCACTCTTTTTTTTTTACCCTCAAATTAAATCATGACACATATGTAATTGTTCAATGACAATTGGGTATGATCTGACCTCCCACCAGTGAGGAGGTGATCATTTTCCTTCCCCAAAAAAGGGGAGCATGTGATTGGGAGAACTCCCATAATTAATAACGTACTAGAACACATGTCACTTTTTGCCAACACAATACCATCATATTGACCATAATGTCATTGTCGTCCATGCCTACAGCTTTTGGATTATGGTCTTTATCTACTTCGAGGTCCTATACATACCTCAAATCTTATATTAACGAAAGGAATTAGATAGCCACAGTATAGATAAGCTAGCCTCATAATGAAAGATCAAAGGATATTCATTCATTATCCCTCTTTGAACAAGACATGGACGGGATCGAACACAAACTTTATTAGTAATGATTAACCGAAAACTTGTAAGGAGAAAGAGAGCCAAGCGTTCGGTAATAACTTCATTTACTTAGATTCTAGCATGACCCTGGAGGATTTGCTGCAACACAAAAAGAACAAATCCAGTTATCCAAGTGTTTTAGTAACAGGTGAACTAAATGAGAAAACATTAAAGAGGAGAAAATGGTTAGCAGGAACTTACCAGGCCCACAGTCGCAAAAGGTGTGCTGATCGGGGCCTTCACTCTTCCCAGAACAAACTCCTCCTCCAGTAGGACAACCTTGTTTGCAGAAGTTGTCGCAAAGTACTCTTCCAGATTCTTGGATAGGGTCACAAGTCATGCGGAACTCTCCGCAGCATCTTGACTGATCCTGCGCCCAACCTCACAAATTTAAAGCACCAAAACATCAGCATCATGTTCATCAACAACAATAACAAAAGCAAATGATAAAGTCATGTTCACTTACTTGCAGTCATGGCCATGCATAGAATGAGAAATGCCAAAACGACGACTCTACTTCTCGCCATTACTTTCCTTCTTTGATTCTCTCTTTTTATCTTTATTTTTAGATGATGTGTATCCATGCTCCCAGGCTGCTTCTTTTATAGATGTTATATGGGTTAGATTTAGGAAAGATTTTAATTGTAATAGATTTTTTAATGACTAAAAGAGCCTACAAAGATAGACTCATGACCGTAATCTACCCATGAATGATTCTCGTTAAAGACACGGGATGCTCTCCAGTGGTTGTTGGCGAGGACACCGCCAACATCAAATTTTGAATAGGCTTTTATCTCACTAGGGATAGGATGAGATAATTTGTTTGTTTCATGGTTCGCTTAGGTTATTTAGTTTTGTTCGTTGACATGGTTCACTTACTTGAGTAAGCAAAAAAAATTATTATATAAGATATGTTATATATATATATATATATATATATAAAGCATGTAAATAAATATTTTCTAATTACTTATTTCGAAAAACCATAAAATATCATTTTATAAGTAGTTAGCAAACTCAGAAGAAAATTTCGTCGAAACTAAAGAACAATACTAGCGAACTCGATTAAGAAAAATCGGAGAATTGAGACCATTTGGAACAATTGTGTGGTTCACTCAATTTCACGAACCAAGTCGAACTGAACTGCGAATTGATTTACAATTCGCACTGATAGACAACGAACTTGGTAAACCTGGGGTTAAGTGATGGGATAGGGGTCAATGGCCCAAACCTAGGCCTGCATTTTTGGGATTTTTGAATAGCTCATTCACACCCCTAGTAATGGGGTGGTAAATTTTGAACAAACCCGTGAAGCCAACCGATATTTCATAGGTTTGGGTTGGTTTTATCAACCTGTTTGATAATTTAGTCAAGTTCGGGTTGAGTTATACGAACCTGTTAATCATTAGGTACAGTTCTAAACCCATTGAGTCCCTAAAGCCAATTAACTGTTTAACTAGGTTGTTCTAAAGATATTTGTACAAAGAAGAAAATCACCAATGCAGACAACTTAGGTTGGGTTACGATGTTAAAAAAATAGATAAGATTTTGTGAAGAAACATAAAAATGGATAAATTACAATGACCTCCCTTGAGGTTTGAAATTGCAGAACCCCCCCCCCCCCCCCCCCCCCCCCCCCCCCTCTTTTTTGAAATTACATTGACTTCTCTTAAGGTGTGGTGAAATTGCAGAAACCTCCTTCTTGTTTCTAAAATTACTCTGCCCTCCCCTTTATTTCAATTGTTGGTAACAGATTCCCCCCTTTTTTTAGTATGGCGTTTCTAACATTGATTGATTTTGATTATGTCATGGTTTAAACAATTTAAAATGCTCGAAGTACTCTTCTTAAAGTCAATCAACTTAGTTATACAATGCCGTTTCCTTGAGTTGATGAGAGTCAACAGTGTAATTTCATAAACAAGAAGGGTGATTTTTACAATTTTGTTGATCCTTAGGGGAGGTCAGTTTAATTTAATTACCCTAGAAAAATAGATTGATACCTTAGTAAACTAGTAAAAGCGACATAGTAATATCCAAGCGAAAATCAAAGAAAATAAACTTTATATCATTGACACATTCACACTAACATAGGTTGCAACACTTATGCTATCAAGAGTTCAAGACAGCAAACCTTATATCATTTACACATTACATTTACATAAGTTGCAACACTTAGCAATCAAGAGTCGAAGACACATTCACACATATAATATCATCAATGAAAATTTTCCAAAAAAAAAAGAAACATTTTAAGCACTGTAAGCATAGTATCATCATTCAAGACCTGTTTAGCGCATCACCATTAATCAACATTTGAAAATCTACAATCATACCCCAAGCGCTCAAGGCACTTGATTTTTGAAGGAAATTAGGATAGATAGCATTGACTAGTTGTACTAATTTAGAGGCTTGGAGCCTTGAAGATGAAGACGAAGCAGAAATTGAGAGAGCCAAGAGAGGTGCCTTAAATACAAGAACTTATGTAGGGCTGTAAACGGATGCAGATATTATCCGTATCCAATTCATATCTGAATTCATTTAGTCGGATAATTATCTGGATAGGTCTCCGGCGGAGCGGATTCAGATAGTAAAATACTATCCGTTTATAATCGGATACGGATTCGGATACTGTTATATCCGGTCCAATAAATATCTGTCCCAATATTTAATATATATAAATAATATATTTTAAATTTATAAAATTAACATAGCCTTTAAAATATATTTTTTAATAAAAATTTATATATTTTTACATTTTTTAAATATTAATTAATATTTTTTAGATTAAAAAAAAAATTAATCGGATAATTTGGATACTATCTGAATTCGAATATTTTAATCGAAGTCGGATACGGATATCATATTTCACTATCCGCCGGATATTTATTCGGATTCAGATATCCGGATATATAATCAGATACGAATTCGGATATACCAATATCCGCTCTGAATCCGCTATGTTTACAGCCCTAAACTTATGGTTTTCAATAAAAAATATTAGTTTTAAAGTTAATTGTGGTTAATTTTTTTTTTCTAAAAACTATGGTTAAATGGTTTAAGCCTAAGGATTAGCAAATCTTTAACCATTGTTAAGGAAAATTAAAAGGGATACGGGTTGACCTATGGGTCGTAACCAGACTCTAAAGAGTCCAACCATGGAGAATTTCAAGTCATATTTGCAATAGGGATTGAATAATTTATTGAAAATAATGGATAACAAACAAGTTAGACAAACGGGTAAGAAAGGGATCATTAATTGGGTTTTGGCTTCGGGTTTGTAATTTTAAACCCACATAAATGGGTTGGGTTCGGGGCTGACAACATTTTTACATACTGACTTTGCTACTGAGACCGTAAAGGGCCGAGACCACACTAAGACCGTGCTTGTGATGCACGGATCTCAAAATTTCATTACATCCGTTTTTGAAATTTTGAGATCCGTGCATCACATGCACGGTCTCGATGTGGTCTTGGCCCTTTACGGTCTCAATAGCATTTTCCTTTACAGACTTAGCTACGGAGACTGCAAAGGGCTGAGACCACACCGAGACCGTGCTTGTGATGCATGGATCTCAAATTTTCATTAAATCAATTTTTAAAATTTTGAGATCCGTGCATCACATGCATGGTCTTGGTGTGGTCTCGGCCCTTTGCGGTCTCACTAGCATTTTCCTATTTTTTATTGTTTGGTTGCATGATTACATCTTTGAAAATGAGTTAGAAAACAATTTATTTTAATTTTATTTGGAATAAAGGAAAATAAAAAAGGATAACTACCGCAGAATGCTTTGAATTGAATTTAAACACCAAAACGGACGTAAAGTTCTCATATTTACCATGCAGGGTTCGAATGGTAGAAGCGTAAATAAATCGTAATATGAAAAGTCGATTATAGCCCTAGAATGGCATAATGGTAATTAGGTTATAATAATATAAAAGACAATTATACTCATATGAAACAAAATATCTGAAGGGCAATTTTGTAATAATGAAATTATAGAATACGAAAAGACCATTATAGGCTTAGAATGACATAACGAGAATTACGGGAAGATAGTGAAAAGACATTTATACCCCTTATATAGAAAATATCTTGAGGGCATTTTTGTAACAAAATTTACTATGCAAAGACAATTATACCCTTAAAATAGAAGTTGAAAAGTCAAATGTACCCTTGATATATATATCATTGAATCACTGTTTATCTTCATTTTAGAATTTATGTGGAGATATGTTAGGGCACGAAATTAACCCGAACGCTGGCTCCCCCGCGCAAGTTATTCTCCGGCAAGCTGAATTCCGACGATATTTACCATTTTTTTTATGCATTACAATGAAAGTGGAGGTCTCTAAGAGCCTTTACAGTAATTGGGGATTTCATCTTCAAAGCATTGAATCTCCTTCAATGGTGGCTCCTAATCTCATATAAATCTGAATGATGGCTGTTTGAAATCTGAACTCATCTATAGTAATTTGTAGAGAATCGGATCAAATATTATGAACCTCATACCGTGACCATAGCTGTGAGATTGAATGGATAAAATTGTTTTGACAATGCTATTGCAACATGAGATCACCATGCAAGATGTTCAAAAATTTGTTGTGGATCTTTTTTGTGGGGATAGTATTGTGGTGTGTGGAACGAACGAGATTTTGTCACCCACATTCTAATCGTCGAAGAAATTATCCAGTTAGCATTGTACAGTAAATCTTTCAGAAAATAAAGCACTATTAAATAAGTATATCAACAACAATGTGCACATAAAATGCTATTAAGTGTTATTTAGAACATCGTCTTATATTTTAGAAGATTGAACGCTCTAGAGTAGGTATATTAGCAACACTGGGCTGTACAGAACGCTCATAATTCTTCTATGGAACGCCCTCCCATATTTTGATCATGAAAAGATAGGATGTTATGATATAGGTATAACAACAACACTGGGTTCTATAAAACGCTCTCAAGTGCTTAACAGAACGCCTTCTTATATTTATTCTCTGGAGAATATAGAGTACCCTACCGTAGTTATAAGAAGACGTTCTATATAAGAACTAAAAGCGTTCTATGTGACAGAGTATTGTTGATATAATTATTTGATAGCATTTTACATTTGTAAGACTTAAACACATAAGAAGACGTTTTACAGAACTATTAAAAATGTTCTATAATGTCCAGTGTTGTTGATATTCGTACTTTATGGTGTTATATATTCTCAGGCTAGTGGATTCAAAAGATGACGTTCTCCAAGCTGTGCAAACCGCATAGCAAAGGAAAAGGTAATGAACCAAAACCGTTTAAACCTCAAAAATGAAAGAGAAAGAAATACCATAGCATGGCCTCAAAAGCTGGAAAGAGTTTGACGAACTCCCAAATCCAAGAGAATGACGAGAGTGATTTGAATAAATACTCATCGAAACCCTAGCCAAATTTTTTTTTAAAAAAAAGATTTCAATCGTCGGTGGGCGTTAACTGTCATTTTTTGGGGACGAGTTTGTCGGATGAGAGAGAAAAATGATTTTTTCTAATGAGATTTGAGAAATGGAGGTTGCTGCCGGTGTCCAAAGGCCGGTTGTCGATGTGT
Organism: Tetracentron sinense; assembly: GCA_015143295.1. Lineage (NCBI taxonomy): Eukaryota > Viridiplantae > Streptophyta > Magnoliopsida > Trochodendrales > Trochodendraceae > Tetracentron > Tetracentron sinense. Next base: position 30,158 of record JABCRI010000585.1, read on the forward strand.
AACTGGAGTCGGAAGCGATTTCACAAGAGTTCTCTCACTACTCTACACTTCAGAAAAAATGATACAAAGAAATTAAAAATATCTTATATATTAAGAAAAAATAGTTTTTTTTACAGATAAGGGTAAAATGGTATTTTTACGTTTCACATTTTTTATGGAAGCATAATCAGAGAAATATTTTCAACATAAGCACAAAATGATCAATAAGATCGTTCCAGAGCACTGCATGGTCAATCGCCCTAAAAATCACATGTATTAAGGGGTAATTTTGTCATCCAAACAAAAATATGTTTAAAAAAGTTGTCAACATTGTAATTGGAGAATTGTCATTGTTTAGAATATGTGAGGGGTATATTTGCTATTTTGAAAAATTCAGGCGGAGAGGGACATTTATGTCATTTGGAAACAATATGTGTAAACAGGTATATTTGTCATTTTGGAAAGAGCGATAATCTGCTCCTTGTGACACCCATGAGGGGCAGAATCTCGGCTCCCCAAAAGCAAATAGGGGTCCCTTTTTAACTAGTTTAACCTTTAAAAAGAAGGTTAAAATTATTAACCCTAAGGATTTGTTAGCCTTAACCAAAATTAAGAAATGGTAATTTTTGTCTTTTGGAAAATGTGAGGAAAGACAATATTATTTTTAAATATATTTGAGTAGTATTTTGTATTTTAAAAAAGAAAAATAATTCCCTTGGATGCCACGAGGAGGATATGTCTCTTTTTTTTTTCTTCGCCAAATGTTCCCTTTTTAATTCTCTTAAACTGAGGTTAAGATTAATTAATTCTTAGGGTTCATATTTTTAGCCTCATTTTTTAGAGAAAAAAATTGTGGTTAAAAATATTAATCATGGTTAAAAGAGTTAACTATAGTTAAAGGGGACACTTGAATTAAAAAAAGGATTTTGCTAGCCCCAGTCGCAACTCTTCCAGAGACGCAACGGGGGCCATACAATTGTCAAACTTTGTTTGACTTTTGTGTTCTAAACTATTAAAATAAGAAAACACCTCCAAGTGTTAGGCCTATCTTGCGTCTAAGGAATATATTGGAGTAAATGCAACTACTGCTAGCACTCCTCTTAAAAAAAGATAACCTCGTGAGGAGTAGACTATTACTCTTTAAAAAAAACATGTAAATGTATTTTTGTTGTTTTAGAAAATATGGGGAGTTAAAAGGAAAAGAAAAATAGTTATATCCTTAGCCTGAGGAGGTGATTTATCTTCTCACCCCCCTCTTTTTTGTGTCAGGTGTTCTCTTTTTTGCTCTTTTTAATTATGGTTTAAATTCACTAACCCTTAGGTTGAAGAATTTTTTTTAAAATTAATTACAGGGGTTGAAGTTTGTTAACCATAGTTCAAAGGGGCTTTGTCAAAGCAAGGAAGAATAGTCCCTTGACTAATGCTCTTTTGAAAAATGGGTAATCTTGTTATTTTTAATATACGTCTAAAGAATCGATGATTTTAGAAGAAACTGACGATTTATAGAATAGAACTTTTTTTCAATCGATTTTTAAAATAAAACCTCAATATTTCGAAGGACAGCGATTAGCCCACCATGCATTTAACTGAGTCATGCCGCATCCATGTGTTTCTTTTAACACTCCTTTAACTATGATTAAGTTTAAGAAAATTAAAGTTAGTATTTTTGTTTTTGTTTTTTCTTTCTAAAAAACAAGGTTAAATTGGGTAACCCTAGAAGTGAGTGAATCAACCAAAGTTGATGGGTGTTAAAAAGGGGGCATCGATCAACGAGAATCGCACATTCCAAAAACCTCTTTTGACTCTTTTTTTCGACTATAAACGATGGAATTGCCGATCTTTATTTTGCCCTTTATCGAATCGCCCAAAATTGAGCAATCTAATAAGGCAGTTATCCGCTCCGTACTTGGCTACCCAGCATTTACCATGGGCACGATGGAATTGAGAAACAATCATCAACTATAACCCCAAAAGAACTAGATTCCGTAAACAAACTCGATCCCAGGTAAGATCGGTTCAAGATCATGGCAAACGAGATACCCTGAAATAAATAATTTTTTCGTTTAAGAGGATTCATCATTCGAAGGGAAGTAGACTACTCAAGAATTTCACATTTCATTTATGTTGTAATAATCAGAAAATCTAAATAAAATGAAGAATGAATCAATGAAATACCAATTATAACCTTTATGGAAATGGCAAACCAATTGCAGGAATTTCTTACACAAGTATTTGCAATTGATGTTCGATCTCGAAGAGATTATGATCCAATAAACAATCAAACTTATTCAAATGTTCCCGCCATTCTATATTTCCTAAAAAAGGGTGCTCAATCTATCCTCACCTTCCTCCGACTTATCACAGACAGTTTGTTTAGGGTTCCAAACTCAACGGTGGCAACTAAACATGAGGGTTGCGAGAATCGCACATTCCAATACATAGTGAAATGCAATGATAAGTTAAACCTTTCCCTGTTTTAAAATAGAATTTCTATATCGTGAATTATTTTTTAATCACAAGAGTTAAAACTTGTTAACCATAGTTCAAGGCATTTAAAAGGGTTTTATGAGGGCGAGGGAGGAGAAAATACAAGACGGAGAAAATCCCTCCCAGGAATTTGAGTTTGTTGAATTTGAAGTTTTGAACCTAGTCTCTCAATTCAGTCAAGCAGCAAAATTTTACATATTTGATTTATTTTTCAACTTCACAATTAGGCCTAGAAAAACTCCATTTAAACAAGTTGGTAGTAAGGCAACCTCTTTTTTTTTTCCTTTTTTAGTGTCGCCATGCATTAGTAGTCAGTACGGTCAGAGGTTAGCGTGGGCAGTGGAGCTCTTGCAACTCATACCGCCCCCCCCAAACCTCCCTCCATCGAAGGCCACACCCCTACCTACAAACTCAATGTTTCATGATATGCGACTGAAACAGAAGCGCAATATGTGATACTTCTCATTCTAATGTGAAGCTAAAAGCTGGGATTGTGAACATGATCATCCTGCACTTCCTGCGTAGTTAAAGCAATCGCAAAATAGGTCCAATGCAATTAATTAGCCATGGATAACAGTTCATCCCAAGCCAGACCGTGTTAGCAGATGAAATATTCAAATTTTCAGAGATCTTACTACCTACCACATAAACTAGCTAGATCAATTTGTTAGCAACTTTTTTCAGAACACAAAATTGAATTTTATACATCTGTGTACACTGTAATATTATTTTTCTGAATTACATGATTTTGTCTCTGTTATAATTCTAGAATTTTTTTTTAATATGTTATAATTCTATAATTCCTGTCTACACTTTATTTTTTCTGATAGGTTATAATTCTAGAACTTTTAATAACATTTGAAACATTCTTCGCTTAAAAGATACTACCCCCAAACATTTCATTCCTGTATGTAGATGCTGGAATTGAACCGTAGACATCTAGGTTGCCACAGAGAGGATGCATAGTGAATAAAAAACTCAACTCCACTTCCGGATATTTCAAAATTTGCTTCCTAGCTCCTACATTCTCCGATCCCTTAGCCCATTCCCGCTTCCTGCAACAGGCCAAGACAGAGTACTTTCTTGCTGTCACAAGAGGTTATAGTTAGTAATACACATTGGGCTCGTCCTAGTGGTAAGTGCATCTGCTCAAAAGGGGTAGGTTCTGGGCACTATCCCGAGGGGGGGTGTGATAATTGTAATATCCACCCTCTTAGCCAACCTTCAAATGCTAGACATTAACCCACTAACCTAGAACTGAAACTAACACTCTGGCCGGGGTTGCGGCCTAACCGAGAGTGACTTCAACAAAGAAAAAAAAGAAAAGAAGTTATAGTTAGTAGGTTAATAAACTAAACTCAAATTAAGACAAATATTATATGAGTACATGAGGTCATACCTAGCTACAGGAAGTGCACATTCCCATGGCAATCAGCATTCCCACCCCATGTGGTCAAAATATTCGTAAGTATGCACAAAGTTACAAATGTCCAGAATCATCTGAAGTTCTGAATTACCAATCGTACAAAGGACAAAGGAAGTGAGATCATACCTTTGATGTTCAGTGTCGGTATGATGCCTATCCAGAAATCTGATTGAAAAGAAAATTTAGTTTGAAAACACAAACAGGAGCATCACAAAAAAATTCATCTGCATCAACCTTTTAGGATGCTGATATAAGCCCAACTTGAGCAAGAAGGCCCAATAACCCCTTATAAAATATCTAATTGCCTTGCTTGGCATCGACCACAATAAACAGAATATAATTTCAGTATGTTCAGGCCTATATAGAAATGTGGGGGTTATAAGCACGTTGATATACCATGTTGTATATAAATGGGAAAATATGAACATTGTTAACAAAATCAATTCAACAGAACAGATAAGGCACCAGTTCTCCTGTTTGCTTAGAAGCATAACTTTGGGGAAATACTAAAGCATTTCATGCCATAATATAGGTTACAAGTTACAGAAATGAATATAATTTGTTTAGAAATCATTGAAAGAGAGTCCATTGGAAATGTGGGAGTCAAGCTTGGTGAGAGCCATTACCTATTAGTCGAACAGAGCTGCTTCAAGTCCCCTAAAAACAGAAATGAAAATTAAAGAGTTGCACAGAACCATAATTTCAGATATTCCTTAATGTACGAATTCAGGTTGTTCTGATCCGTAACGATACTTGGAACTCAAAGATTGGCACCGGGCAACATCAACATCAAACATTTCTAAATAGAGTTATTTGAAAGTACAAAATCTACCGCATCATCGAAACCTTTTGAAACCGACCAAAGAATAAATTTCAACAGGCAACATTGTAGAAAAATCAAAACATCCACTCAAAATAGGCATTGCCAAAAGAAAGCAAATTGATTAGCAAGAACAAGTAGGTCTATGTGATTATTGATAATAATAATAACAAAAACTAAGTTAGAACTCATAGTTGACGGCATGATAAAGATGAGAAGTTACTTCATTGATATATGATAATTTACACAGTAGTACTAGAGCTAGAGTAACCAACTTCTCAAAAAAAAAAAGGTCAGAAATAAAGCTTTTCTGACCATTCCTGTTCATCACATATTGAGAATTCATGCTCAAGTTTCTGAAATCTTATGTTCTGCAAACTTCTCTTTAAGAAATTTCATTTCCTTCTCAAAATCCAATAGTCTCTTACCTAGCGAATTGACCTCATCAAGGTGCACTTCATATTTATGACGCCAGGCTAACTGAAAGTCCTTGATCTGTTCTTCGATAATAGAACGCTTGATCCTATCTTCTTCCGCTCGCTCCAATTGCTGTTTTTCCAATTCCATGGTGCTAAGAACAAAACCACCAGTCCCACCAGCATCCTTATAAAGCGGTTCCTCAGGCTGCTGACAGCATTTTCTATACTCAAAGAATGCCTGGCGGGTCTCCTTCAAAGCCTTCTTATAATTATCTATTAGATTACCCATGAGATAAAGATCAAGCTCGAGATGATGAATCTCCACTTCCCTTTTCTGTAGTTCTTCCCGCTTAGTTCTTTCCAAGTGTCGAATCATGGCATCCCGCTGCTCCAGATCATTAAGTAACATCTGTTGATTTATTTGGCTGTCCCTGCAAGCCTGCTCTTTCTCCTCGTACATCATTCTAGCTTTAACCATCCAACTTTGTACATGTTCTATGCACACATCGAACTCTGATGATTTTTGTTCCCACGGGCCATCGTTCCTCATCCTCTCATGGAGATCATGGAGAGAACGATGATGAACGCCATCCTCAGGGCTAACTTCTCTCTTGTATCCATTACCAAACATAGATGGACCATTTAGATTCATATAGGTGTCAGCCCTTGATGCAAGAAAGTTCCCAGAAGAGGGATCGAGAAGGTGAGCAGGGGCACTATCAGGAATATTTGTGGCCCCCATGGAATGAAGAACATCTGCCGAAGATACCCTCTCCATAGTAGTGCATCTCGGAGAAAGGTCATACCTTTCTTCCTCCTCCAGTTCCTGCTTCATTTCAGCTTGGCACTCCAAACCCCCAACTCCGTTTAGATCACAATGTTGCAAGAAATGCTCACCAACATTGTTCTTTCCATCCAAAAGCCATTGCCCTGGTTCTTCTTCCTTGCATTCCTGGAAATCCATAATGTCCTCATCTCTGACCTGCTCGCTTTCAATATTGTCCTGCCCCAGGCTCAATTCAATTGGTTGATTCTCAAATTCCTGTTCCCGAAAAACATTTGAACCACTCATAATCACATCAGTAGCATCTTCTTCATCCTTTATAGAAATCTCCACCTTAGGTTGTTCTATGAAGAGACTGCCTCTCTGAAATTTCATCAAACACTGCAAGTGTGAAGCATAATAGCAATGCTCCAATTGGGGTGCCTGCATCAGCTCCTTCTCCACCATAAACCAGATCAACCCAGGCCAATCGACTTTCTGCGGTTGACCATCTTTGATAAACCGAATCCCCGTCAAAACCTCATCTGGCATCATCCAAGCATCCTCATGAAGAAGAATCCAATTTGACACGAAATCCACAATAAACGAAATGGATTCTTCAGACAATACTTCCGACTCGGAATCCGGAGCTTTGGACGGAATTATCTTATCTTTCTTCACCGGTAGTTTCAGTGCTCGAGCCAGATCAGCTCGGTTTACCATGATACGAAGTTCATTAACAAAACTACAACGCAATTGGGAATTGAAATTCGAAATCAGTTGAGCAACAAGATCAGTCCGAATAGAGCGATCAAATTCGAGATGAGCGAAATCCCATAACCCTAGGCGCTTGAAGAGCTTCTCGTGTTTGGAGAAATCTAGGGTTTTGTTGGGTACGAAAGGGATGGGTTGCAGGTTTTGTTTCAGAACCTGGAGTTTCTTCTCTAATGCGGCTCGGTTTCTGTAACGAACAGGTTTCTTCCTCTTCGAGGCTTTTCGAGAAACCTTGGAAGTCATATGAGGGGGGTTTTCTGGAATTAGGTCTGCAATAGTACTACCATGCGCAGGAGGTGAAGAGGGGTTACCTTCAGGTTCGTCTTGTTCTTCATCCTGTGGGTCTTGTTGTTGTGGATCTTCGTGGCTCTCGAGTTCTTCCTGGTCTGTTTCACGGAGCTCTGGCTCTTCTTCTTGGCTTAGGGTTTGAGAAGGTTGGGATTGATCTGGGATCATTTGAAGGGTTTGAATCTGTAACTCTCCTTCCTCCTGTGAAAGGGAGAGATTCCTTCTGGGTTTCTTCCTGGTCATGGAAATTGAGAATCTTTTCAAATCCACCGATTCGACTTCTCTTTCTAAATTCGGAATACAGAAAAGCTCCTCTGCCTGATTCTTTATTCTTCTTGTCGCCGAAGCGCCTAGGGTGAGATATCGAACCAGTCTATCACTTTTCGTATCACGACACGTCATTTTTTTACCCTTTTAAAGTTTTAAGGACAGTGCCCAGCTTTTCCTTTCCTCAAAGCCTATTATCCAGAGCGGGCCGGGCCAGGTCTACCCTAAGCCCAAGTCCTACGTAGACTTTCAAACTCTCATTTTAGGATCAGAACCAATTAAAACCACGAGGGTACCTCCCCTTATGGGTGGTGTAATTTCAGAAACATCCCCTCTTGTTTATGAAATTACACTCTTCTCCCCTCCCTCCCCTCAATTCCGGTTGTCTGTAACTGATAACCTCTTCCGTTACTTTGTCGTTAATTACATGGATGGATTTTGTATAGAAACCCAAAACTTATTTTTCTTGAAACTTGTGCACATTAAGTGAAATCTATAATATCATGTTCAAAACATTGCACTTGATGTCAAATTGTGTTTAAGTATATTTGTTTAATGTTAATTGATGATTAACTATGTCTGAACTGATCTATGTAATATTATTTAAAGTTTAACTATGGTTATAAGTGTTATAAGATCAATGGTTAAGGGTTAAAGCAAAGAAAATGGCCAAATAGTATTAAAAAAAAACACACCGGTCGATCGCCCCCAAGACCGATCAACCGACGCAAAAAAACTTTTGTATGAGTATTTTTGGCAAAGAACACCACAAGAATCGCTTGACCAGACCGGCCAAACGCTCCAAACCACCGGTTGACTGCTCGCATACGGATTTGCCTAGAAACTCTTAATTGACTTAGAATTTCGAAATTGGAAGGTTTGTAAAGGACTCTAGGGTATATATAAAGACCTTGAACTTATGGGTTTTAGAGTTTCCATTATTCTAAGACTTTTAGAAATCTCAGAGAGAATTTTGTAAGGCTTTGCAAGAGAGTTTTCATCTCAAGGAGAAGAAAAGTTTGAAGATCATCTTCAAGACCATTCTAAAACGAAAGCTTGTAGGGAAACAATGAATGAAGGTTCCATGTACTGTATTTTTAATGATGCTAAGTTATGAATATGATCTGAATATGCTTGTATGCATTCTTATGTTTTGTTTAAGAGAATGGTATGACCTTGTATGATGGAAAAATGATGAGATTTAGGATTTGATATTGATATTAGAAGAATATGATGATATGTTGATGTTTTATGATTTCCAATTGATATTGATCGGGTGAATTATTATATGATGATCGAATGAGAATGTTAGAATTGTAATTATTGGAACTTGTTATACTAGGAATTTGATACCCGTTTATATGTTTTGAATATGATAAACCCCGAGATTGATAAATATTATAGTATGAAGATTGTATGCTAAATTATGATTAATTATGAATTATGATGATGAATTTCAAAAGGGTAAATACTTGGAAGATGATATCAAAGTCTTGAATTTGTGATCCTTAGTTATATAGATGAATTTAGTGGAATTCGATGTATTGATATCAGAATCTAAGGGATAATCCTAATGAAAATTGACTATGAAACTCTAGCAAATTGTTCACAACATGGTAAGTTGTTAAGGACACGAGTCTCACATGATCATGTATGGATATGGAAACTGACTTAACTCTGATTGGATCTTGAAATCTGGTATGGACCTTGTTGCCTGAAAATTGGCATGGACCTTGGTATGAAAATCTTGTATGAAACCTAAACTGATATGCACCTTGAACCCTGGTACGGACATGAGAACTAACTTGTTACTGTTATAACTTCTCATGCATATGCTCATGTCTCACAAGTTTTGCATTAAATGATGGTATGGACATTGCTCTTATGTTTCTGCACTCTGATTATGTAAAGTATGGATATATAAGAAACTGTATGATATGTTATATAGTTATTTGTACTTTACATACACTGAGTTTTCGTTTACTTAATTATACCTTTATGTCCGTAGTTTTATAAGGGGATATATATACTCCAGGACCTTGCATTGAAGAAGAGTATCAAGAAGAACAAGAAGGTGATTATCTTGAGGAGGAGATCAACCCAGATTATTATCATTACTATTGATCTTTAGATAATTTGTTTTTCATTCAGTTGAAATGAATGTAATAAGACAGTATAATATGTTGCTTAGGTTTTAAATCTTGTATTTGAGATCACAATTGGTGATCGGATTATTAGGGTTAAATTGGTCATTATATCATCGGATTTTGATGTAATTCTTATTTAAGCAATTATATTAATGAAGAAAATTTCAGTTGCACATTTAGTATGTCTTATATGTATGGTTATGGATATAGAACGCAATGTTACAAGTCCAAAGTCCTATTTGACCAAGGTGGGATTTTGGAGTGCGACACTTTGATGATGTCATCATTTAAATATTTAAAAATGTCTAAATTATCCTTCTTAAAGACAAAGTCAACTAATAGAATAAAATAAATGATAATTGCATTTGGTAAGTATAAACTTAAGGTTAGTATATATTTCCAAAACCAAGGTTAATAGTATCAATTTAATATTAATACTAGGGGGTGAGTGAATCTTGGGGGCAAGTGAATCTTAACCATAGTGAGTGGGTATTAAAAGGGTCATGTGATGGCTTATATAAATCCATTAACTATGGTAAAACATAATTAACCTAAGGTTAATATTTTTTTATTTTTTTCTTAAAACCAATGTTAGATGGATGAATCCTAGGGGTGAGTGAATCGTAACCACAGTTAGTGGGTGTTAAAAGGGGCTTGGTGGCTTGTAGAGCCCCATTTAATTGTGGTTAAGCATAATCAACCTAAGATTTTTTTTTCCTAGAAAATAAGGTTAGATGGATGAAACCTATGGGTGAGTGAATCATAACCATAGTTAGTGGGTGTTCAAAGGGACACATGGCGGCTTGTAGAGCCCCTTTAACTATGGTTAAGAATAATCAACCTAAGGTTAATATTATTTATTTATTTTTTCTAAAAACTGTAGAGAAATTTCCATTTTCTCTGTTACGATCCCACTGAATGTTTGGGACATTTATATTTTTCTTTGGTTGAGCTTTCAAATCAAGTCGTAACGACGTGTTTTCTCAAGTAATTGGGTAAAATTCTAAAAGGGTATCATTTGTTAACAATGTTAAACTGATGAGTTTGATAGGAGAGGGCAGTGTAATTTCAAAAACAAGAAACCTTAGGGGAGGTCAGTATAATTTACCCAAACTACGACTTCTCTTTTTGAAAAAATTGTTTACTTAATCTGCTGAAGGGCTATTCGTGTCATGTGTTGCATCTATATTGAGAGTGAAAAAAATGGATTCTACATCTAGGACTAGTAGGGATGGCAATGGGTTGGGTTAATCGGGTACCCTGAACCTATTGGGACGGGTTTGAGGCGCTCTTATATGGGGTAGGGGGGGGGGGGGGGGGGTTTGGGAATAGAGGGTTAAACCCGAATCGGGTTCGGGCTAGGAATGGGTTTAAGGCACCCTGCTCCTTTTATAATGTGCACTTACGATTTTACCCATGTATTAACTTTAAAATAACATTAATACCCCACCTATATATAGGGTGGGGTTAGGGTTAGGACTTAGACTTCAACTCACTTCCCCTTTGTACCACAACTTCCTCTTCAATCTTCATTCGCCATTTCCTTTGCTTCTCTTCCCACAATTCAATCTCTAGTATTTGTTCTCACTTCCCCTTTGTACCACAACTTCCTTCAATCTTCATTCACCATTTCCTTTTCTTCTCATCCCACAATTCAATCTCTAGTATTTGTTCGTTAGGTAAGAAGTCATGCTTCTCAAAGATGCATATGTTTGCTCTTTTTTAGCTGCAAAATGGGAGAGTACTCTGATATGATCCTCAAGAGAATCTCATTAAAATGATGATATAATGCAGATTTCAATTCTATATAAGGGAATCGACACCTTCAAGCCCCTTTAATGGAGTCAAAATAATAATATTTTCTTTCTTTATTTAACCCGATTATCATTGTTATATAGGAAAACCAACAATTAGGAAACTAACTAATAAAAGAAGTCTAAATAAAGAAACTCCAAAAACATTAAGATATGTAACCTACTAACTAAAAGACTTCTAAGATAAGAACAATTCTAAGATAGATCTAAGATAAGCATGCACACGTCATTGCGTGTGGATCTTATCATTCATCCCCCATGACCGAAACCTTTTCCTCACGGTTCATCTTCCTTGCCTGGGTCATTGTCAATGGGTGCCTCATCCTCGCCGGACCATGTGCCTTCCATAAAGAACAATTGTTTTTGTTTGCATTGGTGGCCCCAATGAAAATGTTCGTCGCAATTATAGCAAAGGTCATGGATTCGTTTGTCATTCATCTCCGTCGGTGTCAATTTGTGGATTGGCATGCTTGTGTTGGACGTTGGAAACGAATGGTCAGGAGGGCAGTGATTCGATAGCAAACGCAAATGCCCCATGCTAGATTTGTTGTTGTAGCAACTGTTTGAGTTTATTTTTTTCTTCTGCCATAAAGGCAAGGCTTCCGCTTCCAGCCTTAACAAGGGTTTTCAGATCTAACATTTTAACTTCGTTCCTCACATCTTCATGTAGACCGTTGAGAAAGCAATCCACCATATAAGCTTCTGGTTGGGAAATGGTGAGGTTCGCTAATTGCTCAAATTCATCTTGATAATTAGCAACAGAGTTGTGATTTAGACAGGGCCCAAAACGAGCACAGATGGATGCCGCAAATTCCTCCCAACCTCACATCACAGAAGACCATTTCATCCAATTAAACCATTGAACCGCCTTCCCTTCTAAGTGAAATGAAGCAATATAAATTTTTTCTGCATCTGATGTCTGGTTGTAATTGAAAAAATACTCCACCTGGTAGATCCAACTGACTGGGTCATCTCCGCTAAACTTTGGAAAATCGACCGTTGTGTATTTTGTTTGGATTGACTGGAATGATGGATCCGGTTGAAAAGTATCCATTGCATTGGAGCCAAAGGAAGTTGCAGTGTTTCGTTCACCCAATAGTCGTTGTATTATCTCCTTGATAGTCCTCAATCGTTGATTACTTTCCTGTTGTTGAACAAAAATAGCGTCTACCCTCTCTGTCAACCTAATTAGTTCAATCTGTAGATAATCAATCCTCTCTTTGTTGGTCATCCTGGATCGAATGCTCTGATACCAGTTGATATGATCCTCAAGAGAATATCAATAAAATGATTAGATAATTAAGATTTCGATTCTAATTGAGGGAATCGACATCTCCAAGCCCCTTTAATGGAGTCCAAATGATAATACTTGTTTTCTTTATTTAACCCGATTATCATTATTAAATACAAAAACAACAATTAGGAAACTAACTAATAAAAGAAGTCTAAATAAAAGAAGGGGGGTGTTACGCGCATCCCAACAATTGATGAATATGCACCATAAGTGAAAAAAAAATCAGTATAAGGAACAATAAGACAGTAATACCCTCTAATCTTCTTCCTCTATTTGGTTCTAGGGACCCCCTCTCTCTATAACGCCCTTTCTCTGCCTCACCCCAAAATGGCACTTCGAAAAATGGTGACAACAATGAGCAGATATCCTGAGATTCATGACTTTCACATTCATTCATGGTTTTCCTTTTCAGTTTTAAGTTAGACCAAGTCTGCCACTAACATTCGCTGAGAGTTGGTGCTTTCATGTGTTTTCATATTGATGCGTTTTGTTGCTAGAAAATGAATTGCATTATGATGATCCATGTCCTAGATGGGGGTCATATACAAATAATTGCATCAATTGGGAGACCTGAGACCTCATAGATGAAAAAGGGATCGTTCAATCATAAGATCTCCCAACAGATGCAATATATTGATGTCTTGCTATTCATCATAAGGGTGTTTTGCTCATTGGGATGAAAAGAAATTATATTCTCTCAAAATTATGACCCAGGAGAAACTAACTGCTAGCATTTGGTGACACCACACACTCTCTCAGCTTGCAAGAATCTAAAAAGCCCTAGTCATTGCCTCAGCTATCCTTCTATTCTTCTACGCCTTCATTTCTATTTGTTTTGTCTATAAATCAATATTTTAGGAAGATAGAGAAGACAACTATACCATTGTTTTCAGAAAAGATGAGGCAGAGAGGGGGTTACCAGTTTTGGTTGGAGAAAGGAGGAAGATAAAGAAGAGAATAAGAAGGGTATTATTGTCCTTCTCTACCTTTTTTCACTTATGGTGTATTTTCATCAAAAGATGAGATGCGTGCAGCACCACCCTAAAAGAAACTCCTAAAACATTAAGATACGTAACCTACTAACTAAAAGACTTCTAAGATCAGAATAATTCTAAGATAGATCTAAGATAAGCATGCACACGTCATTGAATGTGCATCTTATGTTACGTGCCTTTAATAAGTAAATTGATCTTTCACACCTCATCAGGCTGGTCTTTTAAGGAATAATTTGGTCAAGGAACTTATCATGGGTATCAGAGCCAGACACCATGTCACGAGTTCGAGTCACAAGCCAGACACCACCTCATAGAAGGAAATAAGCAATAGGATCTATGTTGGTATGCATGGATTTTCATCGTGAAGGTTGAGTGTCCAAGAATCTTGTTGCATTGAGAAAAATCAGCCGAGGAGGTAAATCAACTTTAGGTGAGTGATGTAAATCACTTCTCAATTAAATCCTAAAATTCATAAGTCTTCGTCTTCTTCACTACTTTTATTTTTGTTTCAGCTCATAATCTACATGGGCGGAGCCAGGAGCGGGGAGAGGCCATGGCCCCCCAAAATTTTGAAAGGTTTCATTTTTTTCTTAAAAAATAAATAATATTTGATATTTGTATGTAGTGGCTCCCCAATTAATATGTAATTGTTGACTATGTAGGAAGTTTGGTCCCATCAAAAATTTGTATTTTTTTGAGTTCCGATTCTTTTCTCATGTGTCCCCTTGGGCGAGAAGGGACATGCCCCCCAATTTTGAAAAGTTTTGTGAGCATGGATTTTTACCTACTTGGTTTGACTGAGAGTCGCCACCTATTTATTCTTAGGGATATGTCCTGAGATTGAATTTAAGGGTAATGGTCTCGATTATAATTAGGGTAAGCGGTTCAATTAAGTCCCGGGGAAGGTATTAGGCACCCTAGGACCCTCATTGTACAGTGGTTACCTACTCCCTAAATTTAAGCTAAATTAAAGTCAATATTAATGAAAATGTCTAAGTATTTAAAGTATGCTAATCCAAGAAAAAGTGAAAGCTAACTAGGGTCGAACCCGGATAGGGTTGCCTACGTACTCACAAGGTGAGATCAAACCGAGTGTAGTTTTGGCACATGGGCATGTGCAAAGGTTAGGGGGTGTGTGTGTGTACATAAGGGTTGCTTAGGGGTTAGCCCGGGGGGTTAGGGTTGATTGCTCGGGGAGGTCAAGTGCACAAGTGTTAAGTCTAACCGCGGTTAGAGAAAATTTAACCATGGTTAGGTGAGCTAACCAAAGCTAAGGAGGTCCTACAAGTCTCTTTTTGGTCTTTTTGTATTTTTTATATTTTTTTTGGATTTTTGGGGATATTTGAATGTTTTTGGTATTTTGATATTTTAGTTGAATGTTTTTGGTATTCTGGTTATATTTGAATGTTTTTAGTATTTTGAGATTTTATCATGTTTTTTTGGATTTTCATATAGGTAGGGTTTTGGAAAATTTAACTAAAGTCAAATTTAACTTAAAAGAATTTCAAGGAGAGGTTAGGCTAAAAGATTGTATTTAGGACATAAAGGGGGATATTTGCATTATGAATAGTAGATGGTCTATTGTCAACACCTATTTTGTTAAATTGGTGTTGATGATAAATCAAATACAATTGTCTTAGCATGTTTGGACAACATCTTCTTTTAAGTCCTTAAACCGTCTTTTACCAATTCAAAATAAAACATGAAGAATAAGAAGAAAAAAAAAAAAAAAAACAAGTAGAGAAATTGAAAACTCATCCTCCTTCTTTTAAGGTGGTTCATTTACATCATTATAAGTAATGTAATGTCACTTTAATGAATGTTAGAGAGGGGATGAGCTTTCACAAAAAATTCTAGAAAGAAGACTAGAATCCCAAAAAAGAAACAAAATAAAAAGAGAGGTATAGCTTTAGTTTCCACTCTCTATGGGTCTACTCATATCCACACTTGTGGGTACATAAAAAAGAAAAAATATGCACATGAAAATGAAATGAAAAAAAGAACATCTCCTTGCTTTTAATATGGGGTCCCTCTACACCATTAGATTGGTGTAGAGGGACCTAATTATACTTGAGAAATGAGAGACCAAGAAGAGATAACTAAAATAAAAATAAGATAAAAAAAAAGAAGAGAAGATGATGAAAGAAGGAGTGCCTACTTCTCTAAGAATTCTTCTTCAATGCTCAAAGGGGTAGAGTTTTGTTTAGAGTCCACAAAGGAGGAGAGTTAGTGAAGAACTCTAAGCTTTTAGTCTTAGAATTCTTTCAAAACTCTAAACCTTAGTTTCTTCTCACTTCTTCAAACTCAAGAGAAACACAAGTGGGTGAGAGAACCTTCTAGGGGCCATGAGAGATGGATCTAAGGGGCTAAGAGATTGGTATTTATAGGAAAACTAAGAGGTTGAGTTGTATTTTTTACATGGTAGATAAAAGGAGTTAGTGGGTAAAGAGTTGAGTGTTGTAAGGTGAGTTGATGAGTTGAGTGTTATAAGGAGTGTAAGAGAGTTGATGGGTTAAGTGTTGTAAGGGGTGTAAGAGAGTTGTAAGAGTGTTGATGGGTTGAGTGAACTATGAGTTATATGGGCATGGGTTGTAGGATATAAGTTAGGTGAATATGGATATGTGGACTAGATCTTATGGATCATAGGTTATTATTAGATGGGGTTATGGTTATTGGACTTTGAGTATGACATTTGGGCTATGGTAAATAGGCTTTGGCTTAGGCAATTGGGTAATTGGGCTTGACTACTTGGGTTTGAGGTAATGAAATATGGTAATTGGACTTGATTGGGTTATTTAGGTATAAGTTTGACCAAATAGGCTTGGGTTTTGGGTGAACATTGGAGCATTTGAAATAGCAGGAAGAGGGATAGGGGGTGCAAAAATGGGGTGCTTACAAGTTTCATTTCTTCTAGTATAATATTTTCATAAAAAATAAATAATATTTGATATTTGTACGTAGTGGCCCCCCAATTAATATGTAATTGTTGACTATGTAGGAAGTTTGGCCCCTCAAAATTTTATATTATTTTGGGTTCCGATTCTTTCCCCATATGTCCCATTCGTCCACTTTTAATTGTAGTTAAACTTAATTAACTTAATGTTCATTTTTGTTTGCTAAGAACCAAGGTTAGATTGATGAACCCTATAGATGAGTGACTCTTAAGCACAATTAGTGGGTGTTAAAAAGGACACATGACAGCTTGTAGAGCCCTTTTTAATTGTGGTTAAACATTACCAACCTAAGGTTAATATTTTTTTTCTAAAAACCAAGGTTAGATGGATGAATCCTAGGGTTGAGTAAATCTTAACCACAGTTAGTGGGTGTTAAATGGGACAAATGATGTCTTATAAAGCCTCATTTAACTATGGTTAACTTAATCAACATAAGGTTAATTTTTTATTTAATTTTTTTCTAAAAACCAAGGTAGATGGATGAACCCTAGAGGTGAGTGAATCTTAACCACATTTAGTAGGTGTTAAAATGGACACATGTCAGGCTATAACCGCGTGCATGTTCCACTGGATGAAACATGCCAAAAAATAATCATATTCATTTTTTTAAAATTGTATGAAAATAGGGATTTCTCACTTTGGCAAATTCTAACAATTTAGCCGACATAAGCCCACTTGGGCTATGTGCTGGCTCACTTGAGTGTTGTCTGACAGACGATCTTATCATGACTGCACAAGTCATGATGACTCCAAATGCCTGTAAATAAGCAAGAATTACCAGAGAGGAGGGGATGATGGTGCGAAATGCAAGAGAGGAGAGAAAGGGCAGAAGAAGAAGAAAGATGGATGGTGCTAAAGGCAGAGAGGATGGTGCTAAAGGCAAGGAGGATGGTGCGAAAGACAAGGAGGATGGTGTGAAAGGCAGAGAGGATGGTGCGAAAGGCAAGGAGGATGGTGCGAAATGCAAGAGAGGAGAGAAAGGGCAGAAGAAGAAGAAAGATGGATGGTGCTAAAGGCAGAGAGGATGGTGCGAAAGGCAAGGAGGATGGTGCGAAATGCAAGAGAGGAGAGAAAGGGCAGAAGAAGAAGAAAGATGGATGGTGCTAAAGGCAGAGAGGATGGTGCTAAAGGCAAGGAGGATGGTGTGAAAGGCAGAGAGGATGGTGCGAAAGGCAAGGAGGATGGTGCGAAAGGCAAGAGAGGAGATCAAGAGAAGAAGAGGAAGAGAAAGAGGAAGAGGAAGAGGAAGATCTGAGAAGCTTGAGTCACTCACATCCCTCCCCCGAAGTACTGTGCAAGCGACCACTCATCTGATTCTCTCATCTTCTTTGGTGTTATCCGGCTATTTGATGCTCTTTATGGCTTCACGATCGTTTGTGGCCACTGGAGTCTCTCAAATAGGCCATGCCCGCCTGATGCTCTCCCTGAATGGTCACACTGCCACTAGCACGGCCTTGCAGTTAATCATCTGGTGAGTGCAATCATACTTGAGCTTGTGTCTAACGCTGTGGATAGTGCCGAATACGTTGTGCTGTGAATGGTGCCGAATACGTTGTGCTGTGAATGGTGCCGAATACGTTGTCACGTTGTGTTGTGCATAGTGCTGAGCTCGTTGTCCGTTGTCTTATGTACAACGTACTCGTCATGAGCTGTACAACGTACACGTTGTTTGCTATACAACGTACACGTTGCCTGCTACACGACGTACCCGTTGTCTGTTGCACAACGGATGCACAACGTATACGTTATCAGAGCTAGAGCTACGTTATCAGAGTACGTTGTCTATGCGTTGTCTGTGCCTTATCAGAGCACGTTATCAGAATACGTTGCCAGTGCCTTGTCCGAGCTATGTGAGCTACGTTGTCAGTGCCTTGTCCGAGCTATGTGAGCTACATCGGCTACAGAAACGTGATGATGTGATGGTATGTTACAATTCTAAATAGATATAAGACTTGACTTTACGTATTCCATCAGTTCCAAGGCTTTTGGCGTATTGGTTAGGTCACTTTCATAATTTGATTCAATTCCTTCTTCAAGTCCTTAGTTTTATAATTTAATTCCATTTCTTCTTATACAACTAGCAGAATAGTTCCAATACCCCCTTGTCAAGACCCAGTTGGGCAGAATTGGATTTGTTATTGGGCCCAGACCTGAGGGACTCTCTCCCCAGTGGTTGGAACAGTCTTGAGTTGACAAGTTCTGGGTTTATACGTACAATTGAGAATTAGGGACGAATTTGAAAAACAAGTAGAGGTTAAGAAATTTCCAAGGCTTTAACGTGAGTGAGGGAAATCCCTCACGTCTCAAACTAGAAAACGTTAGTGCAAGTAGGCGAAAACATGGAACCATTCTACTCCCACCATAACTAATCAAGGAATAAAGAGTAATCATATGGAGTGAGCTGGCGCACGTTTTGTATTCCTGCCGTAGGTTAACCAACCACGGAACTGCGATTAACTCAACACTTTGACAATAATCAATTCCTGATGCGACCTGATTTAGGGGTGGCTATGTGCCGCCTTGGTTCAGAGATCGAATCACAGCCAATCGCGATTGAATTCGGGGAGAGTTCAATTGCACCCATAATTCAACACATGACCCTTATAGCCCTTATTAACTGTTATTAAGATTCATTAACCTTTAGGATTTAATAATCTAACCTTGGTTTTTTTTTTTTTTAATATTTAACTTTTAACCCTTTAAGGTTAATATTTTTTCTAAAAACAAAGGTTAGATTGTTGACTCTTAAGGATAGTGAATCTTAACCACCGCTAATAAGAGTTAATAAGGATACGTGTTGACTTGTGGGTGCAATTGAACTCTCCTTGAGTTTAATCGTGATTGGCCATTTGATCTCGAGATAAGAATACCCTCCACCCAAAAACCCGGTTCAAATAGGCAACCCCGATTCCAATGCAGTAAGTAAGGAACGCCTCAATCCTAAAATTAACCCACTTGTGTTGTTTAAAATGAATATATTGGTAACATGTGAACTATATAACAATAATATGCTGGTTTTCGTCAGTATCATAATCGGTACTTAAGACTTTGGGATTTGCATAGGACTTTAAAAAAACTTTCCACTCCAAAAGTTTCCACAGACGGAAGATTAGCCATACCACGCGGAGAAGTTTCATATTTTAACACACTAAAAAAATAAAAAACAGGAAAAACTTGACATTTGTGGACACCAAGTTGCGTCTGTGGAAGACTTGGGACTGGGTCTAGCAAAATCCAAAAACTTTTGCACTGTTGTAGATCTAACACCTTTACCAAGGTTTAGGGATTGCCAATGCAACGTAGCACGATGGAGTTTAAATTAAATGATTATAATATCTTAAACATATCAAGTACTATCAACAGGTAATATGACCCGTCGGGTTTGTGGAGCCCTATCTAAACAGACCCATTTATAAAGACAATACCCATCGGGTCAGAATGGATAACCCAAAAAATATCAGTCAGGTGAATCGGGTGAACCAGATGTCCAGATCCATTTACAAACCTCTGCTTTAAAGAATCTAATTCATAGTTATATTTTTAGTCAATATGAGAACGTTGAAACTTCAAAGCCGTGTGATACAAGTCCTTAAAAAAATTTACGCAAAGGCTATGAAGACTATTCTAAGAAAGAGGATCATGGCTTCTCGATTATTAAATAAATATTGACAAAAACAGAATAAAATGCATAAGCGATAATGAAAACGATCTACCTTCATCAGCTAGCATGCCAGCTATTAACTCTTAAACAAAACATTATTTTCAGATTAATAAATCAAACCAACCAGTATTATTTCATAAGTTAAATATATTTATGGCCATAAATGGGTAGAAGAAGTTGAATTTTCTGAATTAGCCCAAACTCCCCCATTTGTTCATCTTCTCTTCTCCTTCTACTCTGCGTTTCGTCTCCGCGAGGATGGCGAAAGCGGTGTTTTTCATTTCAGTTATACTCCTAATGATCGGTTCTGGGCATAGCCGATTCGTTAGAGAGAATTCTAGCGATCGGGACTACGATGGAACGGACCATGTAAACCAATCTAGTTTTGATCGAATCGAGCGGCTAACTTCGTCGGTGACTTGTGAGCCCATGTATGGATTCTTGCCTTGCACAACTGATATCTGGGGCCAACTTTTCCTCATCGTGGTGTACGAGTACCTGTTGTTCCTGGGGGAGAAATACATTTCAGCAGGAAGTGAACTTTTTTTCAAGAACCTTGGCTCCGGTGTATTTGGTGCTAGTGCTTTCCACATTCTTGGATCTCTCCCAGAGGCTGTTATAGTACTTGGTAAGCTCCCTTTCGCCATCTTCTAAGCTTTCATCTTTCTTTCCTCGGTAGAAATAGGGCTGTAAAGCGAGCGGACTCAAAGTGAACAGTGAATCATCCGAATTTGGATGTGATTTGATACGGGGTGGATAGTAAAATACAATATTCATAATTGATTTCGATTAAAACATTTAAATTTAAAATGGGAATTATTTGATTACATTAATAATAACAAATTAAAACAAAAACAAAAAATGTCAAAAGAAAAAAAAAACAAATCCCATCTAATAAGTAATAAATTATTACTTTATCTTAATATATATCAAAAATAATAATTTAATATCTTAGTATTATGTAAAAATTCATACCAATAAGAGGATTTTATTATTATTATTATTATATAGAATCAATAAGATATACCAATATTCAAATTGGAAAATAGTTAACCTACCTAGGATATCTATTTGTAAACCTAAGGCTGGACCTCATTAGTTATTGAGGGGGCAACCTTAGGTTTACAAATGGATATCCCAATTAGTTTATTTGAATGCACTCTACTGAATACCTATTTAAATTTTAAATCATTATTCAAATAAATGAATTTGCATATGTATAATATCCGTGTCCGTCGTTCACAGCCCCAAGTAGTAGAGCTAATGTATCTATCATATTCATGGCCGTGATTTTCATTGTTTTGGTAGCCTATATATAATATTCTTTTTAGTGCCTTCTCCTTATTTTAGGAGTAGATAACTCCATGTGCTCTTCTAGCAAGTTTGGTGGAACGACACTACCCGGCTTCAAAACTCGTCCTTGCTTTGCTTGCTAACTAGTTTAGAGCATTCCTAGCAGCCTATTCAATACTCTTCAAAGGTTGTTTTGAAGACCCAGAAACACTAAAAATGATAAAAAGGGGTCTCCACCGCCTCTTCAAAACTTTTCAAAATAAATCATTTTGATTTGGAACTTGGTGAGTTACTGTACACTCACCAAACCAAATCTTTATCTCTCCCTTTCAGTATGTGGTTCCACACAAATAATAAAATAATGTTTTTCTCTCCCTTCTTTTATTGTGGTCCCAGATAAATAAATAAAATAATATTTCTCTCTCCCTTTTTTTTTTGTTAAATTGATGAGGCTGTTGGGAGTGTTTTAAAAAAGCTGATAGCCAAAATAGAAAAAAAAAAAAAAAGTAAGTTTTGGCTATTTTGGTAAGTAAAATTTGGTGAGGCTCCTAGGAATGCTCTTAGGCATCTATCCACACACACACAAAAAGGCCCTATCTTAGGTTGAAGCTTGTGTTATCAAATTTCTTTTTACTATCTCTCTATACATCCATAAATTTCCTCTTGCTCTCTTTAAATTTCAGGTCACACCAACTCAGTATTGTCGTTATTGGCATCGTCATATTATATAAAGAGGAGTGCTAGCCGGCCTAATCTAAGTGTTTCCTACTCTTAACATGGACCAACCACTTGTCCAATTTCACTGCATACTTTTTCAATGATTGTAATAATTTAATAGAGAATTTGGCCAGGTGGTTGGTTCATGTTGAGAGTAAGAAACACTTGAGAGTAGGTGTAGCACTCCTCTTATATAAATTTTGGACATAAAACAATGACATAAATAAAAGGACTTCGCTACTGAGACCGTGTTTGTGATGTATGGATCTCAAAATTTCATTGAATTTGTTTTTGAAATTTTGAGATCCGTGCATCACATGCACGGCCTCGGGCCCTTTGCAGCCTCACTGGCATTTTCCATAGAAGAATGCAAGAACTAGAAAAGGGATCGTGAGTGACTGAGTGACCTATTTTGTCATGTTAAATACAAAATACCCTTGGTAGCACTGATTTATCTGACACATTGTCCACGTGTCCCTTTTAACACCCCTTTATGCTTGGTTAAGTTTAATTAAATTAAAATTAAGATTTTAGTTTTTTTTTAAATCAAGGTTGGATTGCTTAACCTTAAGGGTAAGTAATCTTAACCATAATTGGTGAATATTTAAAATTGGGGCATGGAGTAATGAGGCCGGCCATTTCGTTACAAATTGGAAATCACAGCTACATTAAGTATTTTTCTTTTCTTTTAACTTACCATTACACCTAATCCTAATCCTCGAGGTTTCTAAGACTTCAAGTATAATAATGAAGAGCCCACGGGCAAGGAGTGAACTATTACTCCTCACTCTCACAAAGCCGCCTTTTACCTATCATAAACTTGGGTTTATTTCTTTTAACCCTATGATTAAATTTTTTATTTTATTTTTATAAAAACTGAGAATAGATCGGTGAACCCTAGAATAAGTAAAGTTTAACCATAATTAAAGAGATTTAAGAAGGACATGTGGTAAGAAAAGGGACCGAGACGCCCCTCCTCGCATCGCCGACCATGGTGGTGATTATTTTCTAATAAGAATATAATACTCACATAAAATCATGATTATTAAAATATATATTAAATAAAAATATATATATTAAACCTGCATCGGGGATAGCACTACGCAGTTATTTATGTACTAAGTTCCAACCCACGTTGCTATTGACAAAGTAAACAAAATGCAGTGAAAGTCAAGGTGATGGAGACAACAAAAAAAAAAGGCTTTGGAGTCTCTCTGGCACACGCCAGAGAGGTGCTCTCGGGCATCCATACATGAACTGCCAGGGGAGAAGTCATTTCATTTCTCCCTGTTTTGACTTCTCCCCATTTGATATCTCTCCCCTTTATCTCACCATTTTATCACCAAATGTCAAGTATTGGTTGGAGAAGTCAAAATCATGGCCCCATGAAATGACTTCTCCCCACCAAGTGGCGGTTCATGTATGGATGCCCGAGAGCACCTCTCGCGCGTGTGCCAGAGTGACTCCAAAGCCAAAAAAAAAAAACTGATGGCTCGATTAGGTAACAGCTCAGGTTCACGTTGTAAATCTAAAATGTCCTCACAATCCCTTTTGAACTAGGGAAATGCTAGACAAACTGCAAAGGTCGAGACCACACCAAGACCGTGCATGTGATAAGCGAATCTCAAGAAAAATAAATCAGTATTAAAATTTTGAGATCCGCTTATCACATGTGCAATCTCGGTATGGTCTCGGCCCTTTACGGTCTCAATAGCAAAGTCCTTTGAACTACGGTTAATAAAGTTTTTTTTTTTTTTGGGTCAAAATGGTTAATAAGTTTAATATTGTATTTTACTTTCTTTAAAAAAAAATAAAATTAGGGTTGGTTCTTTAACCTTAAGGGCCACATTTTTTTTTGTTGATAATCTTAATCACAGTTAAATGGAGTAAAAAATAAACTTGGAATTCTCTAGGGTTACAAGGAGTCCGATTATCTCCCATAGGCCGCAAGTCAATGCATGTCCCTTTTAATACCCTTAACTATGATTAAGATTCACTAACCCTTAAAGTCAATCATCTAATCTTGGTTTTTAGAAAAAAATATTAACTCTAAAGGTTAAAATTGTTAACTAGAGTTAAAAGAGCTATTAATTAAAAAATTTTTGTGTTATAACCGGAAAGACCATTTCCAAGGGTAAGTAGCAAATGGATGTAGCAAATATGTCATTTGCTACCCCATATACATATTTGCTTCTTTCATTTATTACTTTTCAAATTTGTCACTCCAAAGGTAGGTAGCAAATTCTATTATTTTATTATTATTTTTATCTTTTACCTATTAAGGGGCCCACTTAATATTTTATTAAAACAATTGATTTGTCGTGTGGTTGAAATACGACAAAGTTGCCGTGTGGTTGAATCGCACAGCAAACTTGGTTTGGAGTTTGTTGTATCCGTTAGAAGCTTTAAAAGCTGATGTGACACAACAAACGTCCTTTGCTACTCCATTTGCTACTACGGTTAGAGATGGTCTAAGGAGTCCGGTTATAACTGTACTTATAACTGAAGATGATTTCAAGTCTAAAAAATGGGACACATGACAGAAAAAGGGGGTAAGATAGTAAATCGCCTCCTCAGTCGGAGGAGGTGATTATTTTCCAATCCAATAAAGTTGTGATTAATAGGCAGCGGTTGTTTCAGATCTTAGAAGTTCAGGGTTGCAATATGCTGATCATCAGACTATTTTACTGAGGACAAGTGGAGTGGTGCAATGAAGTGAGTTGTGTCCAGGTATGGCCGGGTTCGGGTCAAGCGCATAGCATGCAAATATACCTTTATTTGACTGTAGGGCTGTAAATGAAGCAGATTTGGAGCGGATAGTGGTATATCCGAATTCGTATCCGATTATATATTCGGATATTCGAATCCGAATCCGAATAAATATCCGACGGATAGTGAAATATGATATCCGACTCTGATTAAAATATCCGGATTCGGATAATATCCGAATTAGCCTATTATTGTTTTAAAAAAATTAAAAATTTAAAAATATATAAATTTTTATTTAAAAATATATTTAAAGGTTATATTAATACTATAAATTTTAAATATATTATTTATATACATTATATAATCAGACGGATATTTATCAGATCAGATATACCAGTATCTGAATTTGTATCCAATTATAAACGGATAGTATTTTACTATCCGAATCCGCTCCGCCGGATACCTATTATAATAATTATCCACCTAAACGGATTCGGATAATATCCGCATTCGCTTACAGTCCTATCAAACAAAATTCAGCCTCACCTATAAATATGGGTTTGAAAATATGACCCAACCCAATAAGGAAAAAAAAACCAATAAGGAACCTAAACTCAAACACTACCCCCGTTTGAACAAAAAAGGTAAATAAATTATGCCCAGGGATTAGCCGACCCGCATAGCCGAATGCCTTCACATTTCGTCCACTTTTAACTGTGTTTAAGCTTAATCAATTTAAGGTTAATATCTTTTCATTTTCTACAAATCAAGGTTAAATTAACCTTAAGGGTGAGTGAATCTTAACCACAGTTAGTGGGTGTTAAAAGAGACACATGGCAGCCTTTAGACCACGCATTTGGCTAGGCAGCCGAATGCGGTCCGCTCTCTATTTCTCATAAATTATTTATATATCAAATTATGATGATTGTGTAAACTTAAAATTAATGATTAATAAATATATTCATTGTGTAAATGTGTATAATTATCAATAATTTAACTAGGTGTTGTGACCCATGGGTAGGGCTGTCAATGGATCGGATCATGATCCGGATCCGATCCGATCCTATTAGCCGGACTTTGGACCCTATATGTGATCCGTCGGATTGGATTCGGATCGGATTGGTGAAATCTGATTATAATCAAATCAGATCTGGATATAGGGTGATCCGATCCGATAATAATAATTTTTTTAAATCATTTTAAATATATTACTTAGATTTTCTATGCATAAAATATTAATTTTTTAAAAAATTAACATTAATTAGAGTTAATTAAGGTATTATTAGATTTTAAATTATTAAAAAATAATTTTTTTAAAAAAAATTAACCTTATTCGGATCAGATCGTATCGGATCAGATCAAATCAAATGTAATCGGATCAGATTCGGATTGATTACTTCATGATCCGACGGATCTTGGATTGGATTCAGATCTATCGGATTCTTAATCGGATCGGATTTGGATCTAGGCAGATTCGGTCTGGATCTGATCCGTTGACAGCCCTACCCATGGGTCCAGGATCCAAAGTTTAAACCGGCCCAAAACCCAACCCGAACCATGGGTCCAAAATCCCTACCCATGGAGAGTCGTATTGGTTGTAAATATCTGGATTGATAATTCTTAGACTTCAATAGCTAAGACTATACACACCACGGGACTAGCCCAGTGGTAGTGTATCCCCTCCTTAGGGGCTCAGGATTGTTTCTAGCAAAGCCAGAAAGGTGGTCTCAGGCTATCACACATTATGCGACATGTGGCGTGAAAAGGGGAGAAGCCATTTGATTTTCTCCCCATGATTTTGACTTCTCCTCACTTGATATTGCTCTTCCTTTTTCTCACCATTTTTCACCACATGTCTTATAATGTTTGGAGAAGTCAAAATCATGGGGCCCATGAAATGACTTCTCCAGCCACATGTCCCACATATTGTGGTAGTCCTAGACCGCCCTTTTCGCCAGAGAGAATCCAAGGCCCTCCTTAGGAGGGTGAATTCGGGATCGAAGTCCCGTCTAGTGGGCGTTGTGATTTCCCCACACTTTGCGTTGAGCAAATACTAACCCCTAACCCTAGACTGTTCCAAAAAAAAAAAAAAAGCTAAGACTATGAGCCGTGCAACAGTAGTCATGAGCTATACACATATGAATATTAGCTGTGCTCACTGCTCAGTACATTCATCTATGCAATTGAATAGCAAAAGAACTCTTAGAGCTGTTTATCGATGAATTTTTTTGCCATGATTAAACCATATGGGTTCAAAAATGAGACTAGACTAGTCCATTCCCAATCCCAGTCCAAGCCATAAGACCTAATCTTCTCAAATTAGCCAGCCCAGTGGCTGGCCATAATCCACTTTCAAGGTGCATCACTAGTTCACTACTCCTAGACTTCATGGTGACTCTTTTTTTTTTTTTTATAAATTTTTTTGAGAATTATCTGTTGTGTAGAGTGTAATGAGTAACGAACTCATCCAGCTTCATGCAGCAGAGAAGGCATTCTTCTCTCTTTTCTTTGACAAAAATGGCTTTTGCAAATGGTAGAAATCTGGAGTGACTTTGAGCTGGGATAAATATGATTCATTAACACTGAAATATCATAGTTGTGTCAATTTGAGTCTCGAAACATTGTTAAGATGATATTAGCATTTAAATTCTTATACATTCTACTCCAATTTCAATGCATTTGCAAGGGTACTCTACATTAAATCTAATGCCCATCATAAGAAAGCATTTGATCTGGATTCCATGTTCTTTTTCAGTATCTGGACTTTCAGGAAGTAAAGAGACTGCTCAAAGTCAGGTTGTAGTGGGAATGGGCATGCTTGCTGGGTCAACCATAATGCTTCTAACATTGATTTGGGGATCTTGTGTTGCTTTCGGCAGTTATGATTTTTCAAAGTTAGATTTTAAACAGACAAGTCGATTGAGCTTAACTGGTCTGTTCTTTCTCTACTCATCTAGCATGAAGCACCATCATTTTTTTTATGTTATGGTAACCCACAAACTCTCAATCCTGCTTACAGGTTCTGGTGTTAGTACTGATTTGGAGACTAGCTATACGGCAAGGATCATGGTTCTAACCATAATCCCGTTTATCATTGTTCAACTAGCAAAAATTTTCAATTCAGCGTCTGGGGTGCGCGTAGCAATCATAGTTTCACTGGTTATCACTATTGTATTCCTATTTCTGTATTGCTCCTATCAGGTAATTCCTTTAATTATATGATATACTTCTACTTATATTGTGGTACAATTCTTTTGTTTTCCTTTATTGCTTATGATTATTCTGCTATAGTTGGGAGATGTTGTGTTAAACCTATCAGCGAGTTACTGTTGCGAAGCTGTTGACATGAACTCCATGGCCCCTTGCTGATGTAGTCTTATTCAAGATCTGTTTATACAAATGGATTCTATTAATTTGTAGCAGTTAATCAGCATTTGATAAATTGAAGTTGTGATCTTCATACATACCATTTTTCTAATGAATATTGTTGGTACAGATATTCAAGCCTTCGATTCAGGATAGAAGACTCGAATATTTGATGCAAAAATATGTGCAGAATAACCTACTAGAGAAGCTCCTCACTGTTGATGGCAACCCTAATACACACCTAATAATAGAGTAAGTTTCTCTGTTGGGTATTTTTATGCTGTGTCCTTTACAACTCTGCCAGTGTTGAGCTCTTGGCCTTGCATTGCCAATCCCAACCCAAACGAAGGAGGGTTGAGTCAGGTCGTTTGGGTTGGAAACAGACATAAAAATTTCGGTCCAGCCCCTTCGCGGATCATGATTCATTGTTTCAAGTTCATGCCACGGCGTTCCTTGGAAGAAATGGGCCTTGATAAAGTGGAATGGCAGACAGTAATCACAGTTGGGATGAGGCTAGGACGACGATGATGATGTGGACTTTATTCAGTTTTAATTGCTACATCTAATCAATATTTCCTGCATACAATTGTAGGCTATTTCAAATTATTGACAAGAATAAGGAGAGAGGATTTGTATTCGCTCCGAAATAAGAAACGCTGATCCTAGGAATCCAGTTTGAAGAGGTAGGCTTAAATGCGGGATAATTTTGATGGAGAAGGTGATTGGAAGAGATCGATAGCTCTGCCTGTGATGCTCACATTGAGTGAGGACGGATGTTCGTAGAGGAATCTCAAAATGGATTATGAGGCAAGCATCAGTTAATAATCAAAATCATCATCCCAGTCGGAAGTTTATTAAATAGCTCTTCGTCAGGTAACTTGCTTGATTCATGGTATGCTTCTTCAAATACTAACAAAAACTATGGGTCCCTGATGTTTGAAGTGCATATGCAGAAAACTGGGGAAGAAAAGAACAGCAGTTGACATTCTAGATCATAAGGAAGGGATAGGGTGGGTGTAGTAAACAATTGTGGAGTTTACTGCAAGGCTGGATTAATGCTAGTTGTGGGAACTTCTATTCTATCCAATAATGTTGCAACAACCCTCATAGAGATGTCCAGAATTTCTCTACTGCTGCAAATATTCCTCCATTTCTTCATCTCCTGTATTTGCTGCCCTTAGCATTAACTAAAGAGAGGCGGTTGTCAGCGATCAATTTTCTAAACAGAAGCACAGAGATCTGCTTCTTTAAACATTATCGAGGTTGTTTTTCCCTTTGTGATTCTAACTTTCATTCAGTGATTAGATGAAATTTTGTGCATTGGTGAACATATGCATGATGACGGCTATATACTGTTTTAAACTTACTAATATGTATGGTTAAAGTCAAGTGGTACACATTAAACTACTAGCTAGCTATGAGGTTATGTGAAATGCGATTTGTAGGACGAAAATAAACTGAATATTGATAATGAATGATTTCAATGACCCAAGAGAGGGTTTAATAAATATTACATC
Organism: Tetracentron sinense; assembly: GCA_015143295.1. Classification (NCBI taxonomy): domain Eukaryota; kingdom Viridiplantae; phylum Streptophyta; class Magnoliopsida; order Trochodendrales; family Trochodendraceae; genus Tetracentron; species Tetracentron sinense. The sequence goes on from JABCRI010000585.1 coordinate 59,848, forward strand.
GGCTTAAGATAAAAACTCTATCGTCTAATCCTATCAAATCAAAATATTCATCCTATAATAAAACAATGTTTAGATAGTCTATGAATATTAATGTGAATTATGGTTTGAATATTATGTTTATTGCTTCAAAGGTTCTACTGAAATCATGTGCATGTGACCAGTGAATTATTCTAAGCCTAAAAAACCATCGGACTATAAAAGAAAGAAAAACACTTTATTACGAATATTACTCCAGTAACAAAATATATAGGTCATCTCTGTGCCACAGGGCGTATTAGGTGGAATTAAGGAAAAAAAATTTCTAAATTCTTGTTAGCTAGAGTAGTGGCGAGTAGTCCTGGTATTTGACCTTTGGATTTATCTCTGCAGATTATGGTGCGGTTTTTTCATGAACACCTTATGAGCTTAGCCATATTCTTAACCCTCGTTTATTGCGGTGGGCTTGACGTGGGATTCTCAGCTGAAGTTTTGGTTCTTCTTATTATTTGCACTGGAATGGGTCTCTCACAAGCTTCTGCACCACCAGTCCTCTTTGGACATGCATTGTGGCATATCTTCTGTACCCTTCTCTCTACTGTTGGTTTTGTTCTTACTCAATTTTTGGGGCGTTTTAAGACTAGATGATTATACAGATTGAGGATGAGTGTTATGTGCCTTTTTTATGTCCCCTCTAATAAATTAGTTTACGCAGCCAATATACATGATTATCTATAAACAAAATTAAACGAGGGGTGTTATTTGTAAGTGAAGCAAGTTCGAAGGGAAGGCAATATGTTGTATTTTTTGTTGATATTTCTGGAATTTTTTCGTAGCGGTTTAAGGGTATGGATTACGAACGTAGGTATATGGGAGATGGTTTTTATTAAGGAGAGGATTTGTAGTTGTGTTTAAGTGATTTTTTTGTTTTTTTACGAGAGGGATTTGAGGCTTGTTTTAGTATGGTTATTGTAGATAAACGTCCAGAAGGGGACAAATAGGTGGTAAATCAATAAAGAGGTACAATCATCATATCAGACATTGGCATGTTTCTTTTTTTTGTACATACATCTTCACTCTATGCAATTCCATCTAAAGAAGAGCGCACTCGCCAATGTTATCCTTCCAAAATCCCGTAATAAAAGATTAATTTTCATTATGTATAAGTATTGATTAAATCTAATTCTGCTTTATTTTTTTATTTTGATTTTTCTGTTAATTTCACGATTAATGAGATATATATCCGTTTCATTATTGTCTTCCCTGGATTAATCTACTTAAGATTTGCAATTGCTGTAAATTCACGACTGCAATAGAGATGAATCAATCTCTAATTGCTAGTCTTAAACCTAATGAACTCCCCCTTGTTTTGAAGAGTTCTCAAAAACCTGATTTTGTTTATGCAATTTCGCCATGACACATTGACCATTCATAAAGTTGAGCTGGACTATAGCCTCATCTGATCAAAACAAGAGCAGGTACCCTCCTAAACGGGTTGTTTCGGCAATTTAGGATGGGGTGATGAGTGAGAAACGCCCGCCTGACCAACCCACCGCCACCCCCCCCCATAAATTTGCAGAGAGTTTGACACACAGCTAACCGATTAACATCAATTTAAAAGAGCTCCAATAGGAAATTGGACAGCCAGGACCCATGAACAAATACTAAGTTGAACAAACGGTTACCAGGGGATAATCACTACTCCTAATCAAATCCACACTCCAACAACTTATTAGATGAGACAAGAACTCTAGACTGCATGTGGTATGAAACCTCCCAGTATTCACATTCCTTTCCTTTATTATAACATACCAATTAATAATATAAAACCCGCCAAGACCAGTTGTATATATGTACGTATGTGGGTCGCCCAACGTACGCATTTAAGGAAAACACAATGTTATCACGGGGAGAGCCGGTCATTCCATAAACCGGCTGAGTGTGTGTGACACGTGTGTCCTGGTCCCCCGGTTGTCATGTTTATTTTGTTTAAAAATAAACATTTTTTTTTTTTCCATTTTTATCAATTTTGGCACATATGCACCTCAACCCTGTTACTTATCGTTATGTGTATAACAACGCATGGTCCCGTGTTTTTTATAATCTTGGATCAGGGTTCTGCACGTCCAATGGGTTTTGACTCAATTATATGAAGCAGGTTTGTCATTAGATTAAAGGCTACTCAGCTTGTTGGGGGTTCACATGCAACATTGTGTATCTCAGGATGGTTGACCTTTGAGAGCACAATAAACATAATGCTGTAGAGCATTCATGCGGAGGTATAAATTCACATTTAAATTCACTAGACCTTACTAAACAGTTGGTTTTATGTGCTATGGGTATGGATACTGATATTCCAGGTTTCGACCGGCTCGATTGAATATAGTTTTATGGTGTTTGATGTTAGTGTGCAGTGTACCAGTTATAGACAACACTGTAAAAAACGCGATGTCAGAGACATAGTAAAGGTTCCAACTGAAACGATATCTATCACCAATAAATATCCGAATCAGCCAATATTTACTTTTTTATTTTTTTTTAAAAAAATCCTAAAATATCATACAAAATTAATAAATAATAAAAAAAAGTTCAGCATTAAATAGACACATAATTCTAGAAACCAATACCAAGGTGAAAAAAAAAAAAAACATAGACATCATGAAAGAAGCTATTTAGGGTAGGGTTAAACTCTTTCTTTCAAAGGTATCCATCGAGCGTCCTTATGTCGAAACTATATGTGTATCAAAGGAATCGCCTAAATACGTATCAATTTTCGGGTGGCGAAATCTTAAACATTCTTTTAAAAAATGTATAGGTTATAAAAAATTTATTGGGGTTCTACTTCTGCCAAAACCGACATATCGGTTTTGTCAGTTTTTTTTTAAAACCATGAGTAGGCTCCCTTATAATTAGTATTATAATATAATATCTCCTGATATTTAAATTTCTATGGGAATAAACGTCGTTTCCATGGTTTATAATATATTCGTGATTTCTTAAGGATATTTTTGTATATGTTACATTATTAAAATGTATTACCAGTGAATATACATGTTTCGTTAAGCCCATATATATGGCAATATCAAGGATACATTGGACGCAGGTATATGGTATAGGTCAAAACCATCTTTCAAAATCTTAGGAACTTTTCATCTCTCCCTTTTGTTTTTTTCATTTGCTTTCGTCCTCAGAAGGTTTTGAACACATATACCTTAATCATTTGAAAGGCGAACATTGAGGCAACATTCATCACAAAAGAAGCTCGTAAAGAAGCGTGAGAAGTAGCTTGTATAGAGGGACGAAGTTTAGATCTAGTCGTTTCTCCATCCATCGATATGGGTACAGAGCATAATATAACGAGGCGAGAGATGTGCAAGAGAAATTAATACCTTTTCTTTTTATATTTGGACCACCCCTAGTAAATTTGTACCGACAAGAAATCGTACATGGAAATATAATGGGTCACCATAAGAAATTAATGAAAAGAAAATATTTTGATGAATTAAATACAGTATTGATTAATAATACATACTATGCTCTTATAATATGCAACACCCAAACTAAAAGAGTACATAATGCCCCTCTTCTTCTTCGTTGACGTTTGCACGTAAAGCCGTGCATGGTAACATTCAGAACTTTAACTTGAAAGCTTGACTATCTTTACTAATCTGGGTTATTCTTTTTTTTTCTCTCTCTGATCTCAAATAAGCGTCTTTCAATCTGAGATTAAGGACTTGAATGAGGACTCTCTCTCCACAAAGATTCTAAAAATGGAGATGGAGTCAAGAAGGGGGAAGAACGTTTTGAGATCTAGAATGTTTTAAAAAAGGGGAAAAGTAGGGGATGCTTGCTTTCAATATAATAAGAGACCCTGCTTTCTTTGAATCAGTGTTGTCAGAACCGGGCTCGGCAGTCGAGATCGGAAAAACGGCCCTCTCGCGGTTCCCAAAACCCTCAAACCGTGTTCAAAAACAGCCCAGCAGAACTGGTGGGCATCAATCAGATGGGAAAAAAAAGAGAAAAAAAAAAAAAATAGGGGGAAAATGAAAAAAAAAAAAAAAGATTTCTTATATAAAGGTACGCAGAGTGGAACGACCGGTTGAATCGGGAACCGGCCAATCTACGGTTCGTGCCGGTGGTGTTTCGGGTTTGATGACAATATGCTCTCAACAGAATTGCAAAAATTAAGACATTTAACAAATTTTCTTTGTGTCCTTTTGTGGGTATAGAATGGTTTCGAGAGCTCAGGGAAAGTCAGTGATATGTCATATGGTGCATTATAACGAGATAGGAAATGATATTTGTTTCTTTCTTTAAATAAATTGACGCTCCGGTTGGGAAGAGATGACGATTAGTGAGATGTTAAGTTAGTCTTCAGTGCAAGTTGGTGAGGTAGCTAAGGACGTATTTTAGATCATTACCGCTATGTGATAGAAGTACTGCTTATAATGAAGTGTGTTTTATGTGCTTTGAGCCGTAACTACTTTAGAATAAGAAATTTTGAAATATGAATATTGAATTAATGAATAATGTTTCGCACCTCCCTCCCATGAATATTCGTTGCGACCTGTAGATCATTGTGTAAAATCTATTCAATTAATCATATAGTTGTGGTGCATTGGAAATAATATAGTCATCTACTACCTCATCCAATAAGTTCTGTCACTGTGCCAATTGGGCTCAGCGGCACTAACCTTACTTGATTCCTTCCTCACCATTGATTGCAAGTCGGCAAGGCCGACACACCCAATATTTTTTCTGTCTATGTTGTGCTTTGTGTTCCACACTCTATCCCCCACAA
>JABCRI010000586.1:0-2500 GCA_015143295.1 Tetracentron sinense
AATTGATGTTAGATATAATTGTTATCTTATACCAAAAAAAAAATGTGAAGTTAGATAGCTTTACGATTTCTCTTAGCTAAATATAACTTCTCTCCTAAATGATATATAGTCAGACTAGAAAAAAAAGGTTCCAACCTTTATCCTGCCCTCCTTTATTTCAGAATAGAGTTCATAGATTGACTTGGTTTCTCTCACGTAGTGATTGACACATTCAATATACGGCAGCCAAAGATTAAGTTACAGTTACTTTAGGTGGCTTTGTTAACATGTTTTAAAAATATTGCTTATTTGAAAATATGCTTAAGTGAACTTTAAATTATTAAGTTGAAGTTCATTGTATGTCTACAATGTTAAAGATTAAAGATAAAACCTTTACTTAAAAGTAGAAATTTTAAGGGAAAAACCTTTAATTTTTTAAAAGTAAAAATTTTAATCCCTAAAATCTCTAAAATGTAGACAATGCAATTAACCTTCACTTTAACACCTTAAAGTTCCACTAGCTAATTTCAAATACCACTTCTTTTTAGATTGGTCGGGTTAACAAACTCCACCTTAAACATTATCTATCCCAAAAGAATGCACTCACAAAATGTGGTATTGTTGTCATCCTCTCTATTACGCTCCATGCCCTCACCCCCTATTATATTTATTTATAATTATACATTCTCTTTTGCTTTGTAAATACCTGTGACTTTGGATGGTCTCTAGCGAAGCCAAAACGGGCTCTCAGCAACCTAGAATAAGGACATGTGGCGAAAAACGGGGAGAAGCCATTCATTTCTCCCCATAATTTTTGACTTTCCGCCCCCACATTGATACTCTCCTCCCCCCTTTACTCAACACCTTAATCGCATGTGCTAACACTATATCTTACCCAGTTTTCAACAGTTTTTGGCAAATTAACTCAGGGTTTTGCAATCGGTTGAAAAAAACCTCACTCTTAGTTTTGTTACACTTTCGTTTGTTATTGTTAGTAAAATGCCTATTATGCCCTTAAGATATTCATAGTCCCAAAGCCCTTCTTACCTTAATTATCGTTAACATAAGTTTAAACCCTTGTGGTTATTAATCCCTTTAACTCCCTTAATTATGTTTAAGATTCACTACCCTTAGGGTTAAAGCATCTAACCTTGTTTTAAATAAAATTATGTTTCGTTCCTTTTTAACTCTCTAAACTTACGTTAAGATACACAAACCCTTATGGTTAAAGCCTCTAACCTTGATTTTTAGAAAAAAAAAATATGTCTCCCTTATTAACTCCTTTAACTGTGGTTCATATTTACTAATATTGATTTAACGCATCTAACCTCATGATTTTAGCAAATACTTAATACAATTACTAACTATGATTAAGATTCAAAACCTTTAAGAATTAAAACTCTAACCTGTTTTAGAAAAGATTAAAAATTTAACCATAGGTCCAAAATTTATTATTAATAATTAAAGAGCTGTTAAAGGGCTTTGTAAGGTTTATGAAATCTCTGAAGTTCATAGTAGTCTTTTAGCTAATTTTCATAATGGTACTGTACTTGCACTAGGAAGAATTAACAGTTAATATGTGCAAAACCCCATGTAATGATATGTTCGGACATTTTGACATTTCTCCATACTCTAAATCGACATCTCCCTGTCACGTCTCTCTCATTTGATTCCCATCTCTCCACCTTTTCTTCTCTCTCTTAAACCCCCCCCATCTCCTCGCTTCTCACTTTTTTCAATCGATTATCAATAGCACTTATCATAGACGCCCCTACCCACGCGTCCACGCCTATACCGACATGTTTTTTTATAGGGGGTTTCTGGCTTTAAATCTTAGAATTATAGGGACAATGTTATTTAACAATCAATGTCTGATTTTCTTCCCTTCAAAAAATAATTTTGCATAAATAATTTTCATTTTAATTTTTTCAATTCTAAGTTTAAATAGATTGGTGTTTTTTGACGTTTTCCATTTTATTTCTCAAATATTCAATTTTATTTCTGCTTTTTAAGTTTTACAAGTTTCACATCCCCTGTATGCAACGAGGTTTTTGCTAGTTACTCTTTTTGCGTTTGTGCCGAATCTTCGGTGTATAGCTCGCTCTCTTCTCTCTGTGTTTGTTGCTATGGCCGGCTTCGCAATACCTCTGTTCTTTTTTGGGTTTACTGATTAAAATTTTTGAAATGACCAACTCTGCTATGGTTTAAACCGGATTTGGGGGAATCTGGTTATGCCACTGAAGTCGCCATGTGCCCTTTTGACATCCCTTAACCGTAGTTAGATTTACCCACCCCTAGGGTTCCCCCACCCATCACTTGTGTTTTTTTTTAATATTAAAATATTTTAATATTAGAAGTATTAAAATATTTTATTAAAAAAATTAATATTAAAAAAAGGACGGTTGGGTGAATCTTAACCACAGTTAAGGGGTGTCAGAAAGGGACACATGGCGACTTTAGGGGCATAACCGGATTCCCAAAATCCGGTGGATAAGCGTAGAAAAGATTTGGTTCCTTTCTT
>JABCRI010000586.1:7500-40831 GCA_015143295.1 Tetracentron sinense
CCCTTCACCCTATTTATCCACAAATGAGGCTCTTTCTCCTCTTCCAAATTCCAAATACTTTCAGCATGATTTGTAACATGAATATGATAAATCTAATTCTAGTTTGGCTCCAAGATAATGCTACCAACATTTATTAAACTAAACAAATGTAAGAAAAAAAGGGAAATAAAAATACAAAAGAAGACCTGCCAGATGAGGAAAATGGCATCAGCGCATTTGATATTTATTTGAAATTGATATTTGTACAACAAAATGAATACATATGGACAGTTCCGGACAAAAAAATCAGAGCTATTGTTCTCTTTCAAGCCAGACCTACAACACCCATCTGCCCAAGTCTTCCTGTACTGCATTAATAATTTTGAAGCAGGAAAGGGAAAAAATAATTTTTACCTACAAAAATATTTAAATTGAATTGTTGTCCCTACTACCGGCAGCAGTTTTACGGTGACGCCTTGAACCGGATCTCTTCTCCCTTCCACGCTTTGTGGGGCTCTTCCTCACTGGAGTGTTTACGACCCTATTATCATTAACAGTCTCACGTGATGATTTCCTAGGTGCTTCATTAACCAAAGGCAGTGGAGGATGAATAACCAAAGGCGGTGGAGGATGAATATCCAAAGGCGGTGGAGGATGAATAACCAAAGGCGGTGGAGGATGAATATCCAAAGGTGGTGGAGGATGAACAACAACAGCAACCGGAGTTGCTATGTGCTCTAACACATCTCTATGGTACGCCTGCACGATGCAAATCATAGATTAGTCATAATACACATACAAGAAAATATAAAAGCGATTGAACCAGAAAAAAACTAAGCCTTCACATATTGGTCAGGTGAACTGCTTTAGTTATTTAAACCAATCTAATGGAAAATTAAGAGATGGTGACCTACAAACAAATTTCACTTAAGAAAGGTAGCCTCAAAAGGTGGAGTTAGTCGCTGTATTTTCTGAATCTCCCACAAAAATTTTCATCCGTACAAAGTAGAAATAATTATAAAGAAGTGATAGAAAATTAACAAATCCATAATTTTTGTAATTACATTTATGACCCCTACAGAGATACCATTAATGTATACCCGAAATTGAAGGAACAGAAAGGTAATGGAAAGTAAATGATGATTGAGAAACAATGTCTTCCTGAGAAATTGAACTTTTTGATGGTCTACCTCCTTTAAAGCGAAGTTCAAAAATAAAAGAACATAACTATGGCAACGTACGAAATAATTACCTGAACCACGAAGTTACGCCTTTCACAGTCCATAAACATGTTAATATTCCAGTTTACTTTTGACATTATCTTGTCCCTCACAGTGGAAAAGCTGATCTGGTCCCTGGAAGTAAAACGATCGACTTCATTGAACCAGAGACATGTAAAGAGGTTGGTAATCGGAATATGCTCCCTAATGATTACGCATCCTTCAGGAACATCTGCAGAAACTCAGTCATAAAGCAAACAACTCAATTTGAGATGAAGAAACAGGAAGGAGCCAAAACAACAAAATGAAAATGAAGAAGACTGTGCACCTACCACTGGTAATTGGAAGCTTAGCCTCGGAATACGGAGTCAAACCCTCCCTCTTATAAAACTCAACCTGGTAATTGATGGATGCATTGGCATACTTCCCGGCAGCTTTATTAGCCTCAGCTTCTTCAAACACGTCAAAACGTCTATAGTGCCTCGAGATTGCAAAACTGGCATTCTTACGCCACAAAAATCTGAACAGCAGATGAAACATTAAGGTGTCAAAACACCAAGGCTAGCAAAACAAAGTAGACATGCTTCCATGAATTCAAAAAGTTCCCCAGCTGTGTGTGCATACATGTGCAACTAATGTGACAACGGTTAATGAAACAGATCTATGCTTACATAGAATTGGAATAGCTCCCACTTATGTACTGAGGTGCATACATATGTACATTAATATGATGCAGCACATTATAGAAGAAAGGTGAAAGAATTCCCTACCATTGGAAATTCCAATTTTCTATATTAGTTAGATCCAAAGACAAGACACGACATTGTTCGTATCTGATTGGATTCTGGGATCCTGTGCTCCGGAGCATATACAGGAAGAAGAATGCAATACCATAATCACGTTGATTTGCTATTTTCCAGTGCTATGCCATCAGTAGTACACCCTAAAATCCACCTAGAAGTTTAATAAATATCAAGGAATGATGTGAAAACATACCCTAAAAATGTGGATTTAAGTTAAGCCTTCACCATGGTAATTGTGCCCCATGAATTGCAACAACGAGGTCTTAACAGGTTTAAGCCAGACTTAGAAAACGCTGAGTTAAGCATGAGTGTGAACTAGGGGTGGGCATGAGTTGTTCAAGCTCGATCTCAGGCTCAGCTTGGTTGGCTTAGCAAACAAGCTTGAACACCATTTTGAAGCTCATTTAGTAAACGAGCCGAGCTTGAACACCCTTGTACTTGGCTTGTTAAAAGCTCGGCCTGTTTATATATATATATATATATATATATATATATATATATATATATATATTAAAAAAAGTAACCATATATGTAATAATATATATATTAAAAACATAAAAAATTAACAATATATGTAAATATACAATCTAAATACTTCAATTAAAGTTTTTTTTATTTAAATTAATCATATTTTATATTTTTTAAATTAATCATATTTGATTGAGTTCATTAAAAGCTCAAGCTCGGTTTGGCTCGTTTATAAACGAACCGAGCCAAGATTGAACACCTTGAAAAATGCACATGCTCGGCTCAGCTCGGCTCGATACCCACCCCTAGTGCGAACTAGCTCAGTGTTGTGTGGAATTTCAGTTTAAGCATTCATCTGGCTATATGGAAAGAGAAATATAGAACATACTATAAGACATATGTCAAAGATCAGCTCACCATATCCTTTAAATGTAGTACATCAAGTATAAGAATGGAGAATTCAATTTCTAATTGCCACAGTAGAATGGACAACATCATGGGCAAAGGAGTACTAAGGAGAGGCCGAATGGCTATTTTAGGTCAATGCCAACCAAAGCATGAAGAACAGACAGCCGAACATGATTCTTGGTCATGCATTAGTGTATGAAGATCAAGAAGGCAAAAAAACAGAGTGAAGGTTTATCCTTGTGGGAGTCCACTTATTCACTACTATCACTTGGTAGTTCTAACTAACAAAATTTAACTTTGGAAGGCATCAGCCATCAAGATGTTCCCTATTGATGGATTGTCGAAGTTCAGATGAAATTAAGCTGGTCATAAAACGGAGATACACAAACAACAAATTTGAGTCGATATACATTATTTCAACCATATGAGTATATGGCATAGTAGCCAATTCCTAGGGCGCTACTTGAGAAGTGTTTCCTGAACTGGACTCAGCTAGATTTCTAGACTGCTACAAGATTGTGGACATATATGGTAAGATCTATGAAAAATAAATACATCTGCATAAAATGAATGCTCGTAAAAAAGATTGACAAGGGAAGCTTTCCATCAACTAATTGTACAAAGCCAGAGCTATCCTATACCAATAATTTTTAGAATGATTTCCTTAACCTTACTTAGTTAGACTTCAGCATACAAAATGGCATAAAAAGATAGGCAGAAATGAACAGAAGATTAAATGTACCTCTCAAGAATTTGATACGGATCCACCACAAGTTCAAGCTTTCCATCAATCCATATTGAAAATCGGGCATTGGGAAAAAGCCTATGTAGTAGAAGCTTTGGAATCTGGCACATGTATATTCTCGGTCAAAAGCATCTAACATACTCTTATTTATGAAGTCAATTGTATAAAAGTCCAAATGAATCTTGATAGTTGAGCAAATTTTGAATCGCATGAGATGGAGACCAAAACTGTTAACATAAGCATCTTACTGTGTACCATAGTTCGAAAACTCGGCAAGTCACCCAAGTAACTCGGCCGAGTTACTCGACTTGACTGAATTTCAAGTCGAGTCGCCTCAAAACTCGAAGGAGACACTATTTGCTAAGTTACGCGGGTGACTCGGTTGAGTTAAGCTGAGTTTTTAGACTCGCTAGACTAGGTTGAGTCACATAAGGATATTTTTATCATTTTTGAAACTTAAACTCGAACGTCACACTAGTTTTGCATCATTTTTTTTTGTCAACAAAAACAACCTACTATGGGTTTTGTTGAACTTAGTTTTTAGGTTTGAGGCTATAAAACCAGCGTACTTTGAGTTCTTTTAACCCATGTTTTTCTAGTTATTGCATATATTCCGAGTTGGACCGAGTCGAATTTTTTTCGAATGTTCCAAATTACCCGACCCGGCTAATTTTCAAGACTCAAGTCGAGTTTTCAGGTTTTTGAACCATGCTCTATACAACTAAGTTAACAGCATCATTTACAAATTACAAAGGATCCATTTTGCCTAAAATGGTTCATCGAAATGACCACTATCGGAATCATGATAAACTATCACTGGCCTAAAGAAAAAAATGTTTTTTTAATATGTGTAACCATCTTACAAATAAAGAAAAAGATGTTTCTTAATATATCTAATATCACTGGCCTCTTACGAGATGTTTTTTAGTCACTGTTTGTTTATCAGAATCATGATAAAATATGTCACCAGCCCCTTACCAGTAAAGAAAAAGATGCTAGACTGTTCAAAGAATTGGCCCCTTTCCATTGTTTCAGTAAAGAAAAGATGCTAGACTATTTAAAGAAAAGGAGAGTATGACTAAAACTAGATATCGCTATAGGATGAGGCAAAACTTATAATCTGGCCATTCGCTCTTACAAGCACAAATACATAATGGAATTTTAACTTCACTACTTTTGTACATACTACAAAGTACAACCAAAAGAATTCCACCCTTTAGTTATAAAATCAACTGGCTCCCATCTTTAGGACTACATTTCTAGCTAGTGGAGCAGCAATAGTTTCATACATCTCCTGAGTTTTTTATTAACCCTTAAGCTCAGAGCACCGAAACTTAAGCTTAGAAAAAGTGTGCTCTCTTCAAAGATGAGGAAACGTCATACAGAAAGGGATCCAAAAATCTTGGAAATGACATGAAGCCTTCTCTTCCATAGATCTTGAGTTTCACCCTAGAAATAAACAAGAATATAACTTTTTGTATAGGTAATCAAAATTTCATTCAAGAAAGAGCGAATATACATAAAATATCCCCAATTCATAAATAGTTAATCAAATACTAAAAAGACACTAACAAAACAAGTACGGAAAAACCTTAATGAAAACAGCCAAGACAAAACACCTATTCCCTAAGTTAGACAAGGAAGCTCGAAACCCCCAAACTCAAAGTCATCTCTATTGAGGCCCAGCCAAGTAGGAGGTTCCGAGTCCACTGCTTAACCTTATCTAGGGAAAGAGATGAGTCTTAAAAAATGCGCATGTTTCTCTATTTGCATATGGACCAAGAGATCGGCCCTGGAAGAACCACCGAGAGAACATCCAACAGGGCACCCAATAAAGCTGAATGCCAACAAGATAAGAAGTCTTGGAAGGAACATGGAAAGAACCATGCGACACCGAGATGAAGCAAAAAATGATTCCAAATATTAATCGCAAAAGGGCAATGTAAGAGTAATTGATCTACTGTTTCCTGCGTTGACAGGCACAACACATAGCAATTCACTAAATTTCATCATAATGCTTTAAAGATGGTACATGTCATAAATTTTGTCCCAATAAGCTATCCCTTAAAATTTATAAATAAACCTTGGACGGCATACTAAGATGCCACACAACCCCTAGGGTTAGGAATGCCAAGCACACTAACGGATCTCATAGTAAACCGACCTTTGTTAAATCGGTTGTCCTTACAAGAAAGGAAAGGAATGACGGACTTTAGGCGAGAGAAGAATCTAATGACATGACTCACTTACCAATATTTTAGAGAACGCCTAAATCTCCAACTTATTGATGGTTAAGGCTATTGCATTCATTTCTAAAGTAATGACCACCAGAAGTGCAAAAATTTGCATCTCAGACTCTAGATTGAGACCTTTAAATTTTAAGCTAGGAAGGCTGAACGATTTTCATCATAACTTTCTTCCAAAATCTTTGTAGAGCTGAATATAGCAAAAAATGATGGACGATAGGTAACTTTCAAGCCTTTCCGCACATATGAGGTAAGGGATCAAATGTATTTTCTTATAGTCAATTAACAAAGAGATGTCCTTAGCCTTAACAAAACAAAAATCCGCACCTAACATCTTCTTGGTTACCTTTTTCCCAGGAGTCACAATTGGAAAAATTACCAAATATGCTTGCATGTGCATGTGTACATGTATAACTATTAATCCATTCACATAACCTTATTCCCTGATTTTCTGCACATCATCAACAACTAGCCGAGACTGGTACATACCAATCAATATCAAACACAGAATTCTTGAATTCTAAAGCATGAAGATAATATAATTGACTACCTGCATCCATCCATGTACAACAAAAATATATAGATATGACAATGTAGCATCAATGCATATTCAATAACTTCTAATGCTCAACAGGTGTAATTTGACTGAACTGAACCACAATCTAATAAAGAGTGAAGGAAAAAAAAATTCCAGATATAAAGTATGCTTACCTTCCCATTGCGTCTTGCATCAATAAAAGGGAGGTTATGGACAACAACAATTCTCCACAAACCAACCCTCTTGCTGCTGGCCAGGGCACTAGAGTTCTTCATATATGCTTCGGTCTCTTCATCTATAAACATATAAAAACAGGCATTTTTCTTTGCAGCTTCACTAATATTCTTGGGCTGCTGTATTATATCATAGTTCCCTGGCCAAGAATTCAATCATGAGAAAAAGCAAGACACTGGATTAAATTAAACCTATAATTGACAAAAGAGCACTTCTGCTCAGAAATACCAAATATAGCTGATGCAACAATGATCCCACGACACTCCTCCATCTCAAGAAGATCAGCATCATCAATGTTGAATCCAGTCTGGCGACCAGGTTTACTTCCTCTGACAAACCTGCGATTAAAAAAAAATAAGCCTCAATAAACACACACAATGAAAAGCATTTAGACAAGTATAAATAAAATTTACTATCATTTGTTATTGAGCCATGTATAACTTGAAAGAAAAATGATAATCATATAACCTTTTTTCAGGACAATAACCTTCAACATTTATAAGAATATTCAAAGCCAAAAAAATATAGATATATATTCATACCCGCAATGCACATTCATCGACTCCTTTAAATTGAAAGAGTCATTCCTCTGCTTCAGAGAAGGATATCCGCCAAATTCCGAGCCTCCAACTGGCTCAGTTCTTGTCGAATTATCCTCATTAACATAAGTTAAATTCATAAGAACTGGAGACACCGATGGGGCTTTTGGCATAAGGGAAATTGCTTGCTCTATAGGAAGGTAACATACTGGACATGCTGAAAAAGAACCAAACAAGAATCATAAGGCATGCATGTATCAGACACAGTACATTACCAAATGCATGTATTATTATATATATTAAATGTCCTTGCATGTTTGTGGTGGCTAACAGCATAAATTCAACAAGAAATATTTGACAAGGGCATCAGAAACCTGAAAATAATAGCTCAGAACTTACGGCGTGGTCCAGTCCTTTTTCTATCAGCTGGCGGGGGAGGAAGCACAAAGTTTTCACATGGATTCCCAGCAGGAAGGACATACCCCATAAAAACTGCAGCAGCAGCAGGAGGGGGAGGAGGAGGAGGAGGCTGGGCTTTATGATCACCACTTACTGGAATAGCGTTCAGTGCATAAGAGATATTATCCGTATTATCTTGTACTCCATAAAAGAGTGAAGATTCAGGATAAGTTGATGTCATGCTGTCATTGGGTCTAATGTTTTGGACATATTTAGCATGGTGGGTATCAGCGCTCATTGGTGAATCTACATCTGAAAACAAGTTATAATGCACAAGCATTATTTCCTCATACAACTCAAAGTAGAATAAATAAACAGAAATCCAAAACTGAAATACTGCATTAAACAGCTCCAGGAAAGAGAAATACTTGGGTCAGGATGTCCGCATGTGCGGCCTAATCAACCTAGCTGTAATGGATACGAGGAGCAGATACAGAGGTGTCAGGTCCATCAGAGATATTTACACCTCAGTAAATGGCAGCATAAACATAAGACATGGTAATTGTCCAAATAAAAGTCTATGTTGGATAGATAGGATCATCATCAGGTCAATTCTCATGAGTATCTCCTACGTTAGACTCGCCAAAAAAAAAATAGCTACAAACCCTCTGCACGTTTCACCATAAGTACTGCACAAATAAGTATAAGTGGGAGTGGGCACAGGGATCGGACGTGTGTTCTTCTTATCAAAGAGGTAAGAGGAATGGGATGTAGCTAGGAAAAGTGGAAAACTTCATGAAGAATGTCCTAGAGAAGAGAGAGGGAAAAGAAAAGAAAAGGAAACCAAGAAAGAGAATCAAACCTTTGTTAATGGCAGATAAACCTGTTATAAAAACCAAAACAGAAACGACACCCAGGAGCAGCATTCCAAACCCCCTTCGGCCAGTGAATTTGAAGATCCTGTGGAGAAACCTTTCCTTCTCTCTTGAACCAGATAGGAGCATCTTTGACTGCTTGCGCACAACAACTGAAGTAGTCTGAATCGGCAACACACTGTTCTGTAGATGCTGTTGCAATGATCCATAACTTCCTGTACGTTGACCCAATGACCCACCAGTCATTGTCCCTCCAGACCCACCCTTTTCCCTGTCATCTCCCTTTCCCCTCTACATACCCTCTCATTCAAAATCCCTGCAATTCTTTTCCACGCCCAAATTCGGAAAACAATCGCAGAACCAGCTCTAAAATTAAGATCCAATTCACCAAAACTGCCACCAATCTATGCTTCCCAAAAGCAGAACCCACTTCTCAATTTCACTAAAAGATCACAATCTATGTTTCCAACAGCCAATGCAATTTAGTCCTACCAATCCAAAATCAACCTCTTCCTCAAACAAACTTCAGGTTATCTATCACTGTATATAAACCCAAAAGAAGCTCAAACCTGTCCCTGAGTTTCACTGAATCCATGTAATTTTCTCATTTCCTTCCCAGCAAACGATAAAATTAAAGCTCCTCACAGCTTTTTACCAATAAAGTATGAATCTTTATTAAAATGCAGAAACAATAGTCTGAATCCAAATCAACTAAGGACTCCGAACCATATTACAAATTAAACTCACAAAATCAAGATCTAATTAACTAAACCATTCACCAATTTAATTAGAACCACTATTAACTCAAATCTTATCAATAACTAGGACTTTTCAATCCCACCATACCACAGATCAAGACCCAAAAACCTAAAACTTCTCAAATTTAAATAGGAAGAAATCAAATAATGAAGGAATCTTTAAATGGCAGAGCAGATGAAGTAGGGCTCTTTACTATAATGCAGGAACTAGAAACGAGGAATGTGAAAGGGAATCCAAATCTGAATCAAACCCTAAATCAAATTCACAAATCAAGGGGGAATTACCTAACCTTCTCCAATTTAATTGCAAAGAAGTCAGAGATCCTGTTAATGGCCGACAAAAGGAGTTACAGCACCAGCAGAAAGCAAGATGATTTGATACCTCTCTGTCCTTCATCTATCTTTCATACCAAATTCTAGGGTTTCTGCATTCTTCTAGGGGTCCTGTAATAGAAATTTCACGTTTTCACGCGTTCGCGTTTGAGAATTTTGTTCCAGTTATCTCCAGCGAGGGAAGTTGACAGTATTTACCATCTAACCTTTTTCTTATTTCCTGTTTAATTTAATTTAATTTAATTTAATATCCTGGTAGCTGCCTTGTTGGATTTCCTCGGCGAAGCCCCCCTCCAACTTGCCACGTGTCTTTTTTAACTCGTGATTCACTCTTCCTTAAAATTAAAAAATATAACCTGGTTTTTAATAGAAAATAATAATAACTAAGTAAGAACCCGCACGGAAAGTTTTACATAATAATAATAATAATAATAATAATAATTAATACCAAATATTATAGTTCAATGTCATTACTAATGTATTAAGGAACTTAAGAATGTAAATGAGTGATGTCATTTTAAAAAATAAACTAGTAAGTGACCCGTGCGATGCACAGGAACATTAGGATAGAAAAATTAAATTTTAATTTTAAGTAATATATTAATTTTAAATTTGTTAACTTGAAATACCGGAAAGATTATAGAGTTAAGAAGAAATGAAAATAAAATAATTTAGGTATGTGTTGTTTCATTTATTCGTTAATAAGTTACAAATGCATTAGGATCAAAATTTTGAAGGTGCAACAACTTTGAGCATACAAACTAAGTAGATATAACACCCTTGATCTCTTCTATGCCCTTCGTACATCTCTTGTATGCCATTCGTACATCATATCCAATGATCCAGTGCATAACCAATAATTGTTATAAAATATGTTCAAATTCCTCCAATGCGTCCATGCATGGAGTTGTAACTGTTGCTCACCTGAAACTTTTATTTGTACTATTGAAACCTCATCAAATATAAATGATGACAATAGGATGATCTAAGGTCCCCGTTTAATGGGTCATCAATACGGTGTATATTAACTAACATATACATACAAGTGATTTGTGTAATCCCGGCATTCAACAGATCCACATATTGACCCAATTTAATTTTGTAAGCCCAATGGGATATTGTAGACCATCCGGTCCAATATATTTTATAAGAAAGCTCATGTATACTGGCAGCTAAAGTAATGTGATGAAGTTTGAATGGTTGCAATCAATTAATCAGGTCAAATTCTAAGAGATTTCAGAGGTGAATGGAGATTCCATTGTCTAATAAAAATAGTGGAAATAACAATAACTACCACAATAATTCACCCCCAATTAAAATTTTAGATTGGCTTAATCCAAATAGTTCATTTTTGTAATGGTTTTTTTAAGATGAAGATTGAGGTGAGTAAGAGAGTTCTTTGGAAAGCCAGCTTCCACCGGTTATCTTTTTAAATATCTCATTTGGTAATAAACAAAGAATAAAGCTTCTGAGACCCTCTTAGGGCCGAGACCATGCTCTAAGAGTACAGGATTTCAGGTGGAGCCCACCATGTGAAATGGACCCTACCTGAAATCCTGCTCTAAGGTCTTGGCCATAAGAGGGTCTCAGTAGTAAACAAAACAACTCGAGTCTCCAGGTGTCATTCATTTATGTAGCCATATTATTCAAGAATTAAAGTGGGCTTAATAGAGAATCTCCTAGGAGACAATTTTAAGTCTACTGCTCCCCACTATCTATGTAAAATTTAAATTAAAAAAAAAATTATCATAATGATGCATATTGTGATGCTAAACCTTTCAAAGGAATTGTGCTAAACATTAATGTTTTGCATGCAGCTGAACAAATAAAGTCATTTACTGTAGTATCTCATATCTTTATATATTTACAAATCTTTATATAATTACAGAGTGTACCGTATAGTTGCAAAGTATAGGAATTCAACCTGTCACACAACACAGTTGGTATAAGTCAGGACTCATCAGATGAATCACCTCAAAGAGATCACCAAGTAGGTTCATACACATGATTTCCAATAGGAGGGGGAAAGATAAATGTGGTGTGTATATGACCCTTCGGTTTCTGCAGTAGTAAACCCGTCCATCTCCACAGAAAATGAACTCCCCACATCTCGCTCAAACCTCCTCTTATCTATTTTTTTAGATAGTTCTCCTTGTAAAACAGTGAACACTCACATTTCAATATTGCTTTTATAAGTATCAAAACAAATTCAAATGCGGAGAAATAAATACATGCACATTCATTACCCTTCAGAAGGATGAAAAGAAAACCCTTGAATCACTGGCTTAAGTGCCCGCACTGTTGTAGCACCGACACACATTATAATCCCAAATAGATGAAAACTTGGTTCGCCCTATAGCCATAAAATAACAAAGATAAATAACTGGAACAGGTACCGTTGGATTTTAGTGTGAAACATCGAACCGACCATATTCCATTGACCCTCTGCGGCTCTCAAGTATAGGCTGGTGAATCAATGATCTTTCCGTAACGACTATAAGCCTTCCCAATGGCTTGATCCTCATTTGCAGAACCTGGTGACGAAGCATAAATATTTTGCATCTTCGGCTGTCATGCAGTGGAACCCTTGAAAAAATAAAAGGAAATATGAAGAGGTTGCGCAACCGTCAGAACAAATAAAAATCTGTGCAGGCAGTGAGAAACGGGATAATGAGGACGCTATGTAGATGGATTGTAATAAAAGATAAAGGATTGCAACATTCAAAATATGATATACGGCTACCATGCACAGGAACCCTTGAAAAAATAAAAGTAAAGCAGAAGAGTGTGTGCAATCACGTACCGGAACCCAACAAAAAAAATATGTGCTTCGGAAGATGATCTACGACTGTCATCCACATGAACCCTTGAAAAAGTACAATGAAATTGTAAGAGGGTGTGCAACTACCGGGAGAAAAAACAAATATGTGAAGACAGAGAAAACCTGGATAATGAGGACAATATGTAGTAGGATTTATGTAGGAGATAAAGGGCAAAGATGAAATCCAAGCGTTGTAACGCCTGAATTAAGGGAAGAGAAACCAGTGTAAGCCTTTATACTGTTTCCAAAAGGCATAACTTTTTTAATGGGTGGTAAGGTTAAATGAACCATAACTGAGAGGGAGAGAGAGAGAGAGCAATGCAAATCCTTAACGGTTACATGCATCCCACCCTTTCCCAACAGGGGTAATCAAGCATGAAGAGTTGCGTCCCTACCCGAGAAACTTAAAAAACCACAATTTACGTTTAACGAAGCAATATTATTATAAGGAAAAGTTCTCCTAAAATCACTCTCGGGACGGTATAGTCGCGTTTGTTTGGGGGGGGGGGGCGATTGGTAGCAGATGTGAGCGTGTTGTGGAAGCCCCAAGCAAAAGTCCCCTATCCATGGACTAAAGAGTGGTGTCTGTTGGGGTGATGACTATTGCCAATATGAAGAGAGGAGGATATAAAAGGAGAATAAAGGAATATTAATGACCTAAAGCAAACTATCGAGCAGAAGAGGGAAGCCAAAGGGAGAGAAGTGGAGAGACGCAAGGTGGAGAGACACGCCGTTTTGGAATTTGGTAGGATTCTTGCTATACGGGTATTGTCTATTGTGGATTTTTTATTATCCTTATCCTTTGGTTCCATATCCCCTAAAAAGGCTCCCGGACCGCCACGTGGGCATCTCCGTCCCTGGCTTTCATTAGTAGTAATTAGAAGGCACTTATAAAATCATTTATGTTAATAAAAAAGAAACAACGATAATAAAAGTTATTTTTTGTATAAAATTGGGAGTAATTTGTATTAGAATATTATTGGAAAATGTTTATCGTACCCATGATTTCCATTATGTAACGGAATGGCCGGTCCCCATTGGTCCATGCCCCAATGATTCACTCACCTTAGGGTTAATTATCAATCCAACCTTGGTTTTTAGAAAAAAAAAAAAACATAAATCTTCAGTTTAATTTAGTAAAAGCTTAACCAGGTTAAAAGGGACAAGGGAGTAAGTTAAGTCGCTGACCCATGGGTCTGCTAATCAATGCTCAATATAATTCTATTTTGCTACACTCCTATTAAAAAGGGTGATAAATTTATGGTGATTGGTTTTTAGACTCAACCAAACAAATAATTTTTCATAGTGATTGATTTTTAGACTCAACCAAACAAATAATTTAAAATCTACATTATATCAATAAAATGTAAAATACATGCAAAAAAAATGGAAGTAGCATAGAGAATAAATCTATTGAATCTCTTTCAATTAATTTATTGGGTTTATAAAGAAACAAAAGGGGGTCTTAGAGTTAAGTACAATAAAAAAAAAAAATTTGTTGTCTCATTTGGGATTCAAACGGTGGCTAATAGAGCTACACGTCCCCCAAATTCTAGATTGTGAGAATTTATCCGGTGCATATTTGAATTCAAACTCTTGTTCCAAATCACCAAAACTAATACCGCAATAGAATATCATTGCAGGACATGCGTAATGCGTTTAGGAATGAAACGTTCACCTGAATATATAGGGATGAAGAACTTATGGGCGAACCAAGGTTAGATGGGTGAATCTTAACCACATTTAAAGGAGTCTCAAAAGGGACACGTGACAACGTCAGGGGCATAACCAGATTCCCCGAGTCCAGTTTTAACCGTAGAGGTTTTCTTTCCATCATCAAACCCTAACCCTAGTACCTTGAAGTGCCTTCTGAATCAAAGAGAACTGCCATTTTGGCACAAAACTATGAAAGAATGTATTCCAACAACTGCATGAAAATCAAAGGCAGGTAAGGTGCAATGGCTAATGGAACTCCATTAATCCATACTTCATCCAGATCCAAGTAAATCACCTCCAATGCCAACCATGGAAAAAAAAAAAAAAGGCCCTTTTTGACCTACGCCTAAGCCGAACTAAGGGACAAATGAGAAGATCCATCTTCAAAATGGATATCACCAAGCAAGTTACACTACCAGAGATGTTTGAAACAGATTGACATGTTGCAAATTAAATTAACATGCATTTATCTTTCTAAACTTTAAAGTGGTCGTCCCTAATTAAATAGCAAAAAACATTCTCAACATAACAATTATATTTTTGTTTTTGGTTAACACAGTAAACAGACACACAAACACACACCTAAGCCACAAGGTCATTGCACCCACGTACCCTCACAAATAAGGTTCGAATACAACGACAATTAAAGGGAGGAAAGAACAAAGTTTTATTGGGTACCAAATGGTAAGCCTAAGACATAGCATTCATATGTCTACCAGTGTAGAAAGTGTTTCAATGGCCTGGTAGTATTCTGAAACGCTATATGCTCCCTGTTCGCTTGAACTGATGCACCCGCAATGCTATGTTGCCCTTCATCTATGTTCAGAATGGATGTGTTACCTGATATCGAAACATAAAAGAAGCCACATTCAGTAATGAAGAAGCAAAAACGGAAAGAGATCTAGAGATGAAGTACACGTAGTGGTGTTTTTAAATACGCAGTAAATCATTCTACTAATAAAAGTACAAGGAGTAACCTAAATTTTATGTTGACAAAAATACCCTTTAATTTAATTTAATAATTCTATTAACTTAGGTTAAAAGAAGTGTAAAGAGTTTAAAAATTAAAACCTCACATATATTATTTAAAAAAATAGATAGAGATATACTTAGAAAAGAGGTAGAGTTAGTTTATAACTCAATAGAACTCCTTCTAGTTCTCCTATTCTCTCTCTCTCACGTTTATCATTCTACTCTGTTCTTACGAGGCAATATGGGTATCTGATTATCTGAAGCGGATGTCTTTCGTACTTCTCTCTCCAAAACCTTGACATTGCACTAATGGAGATCTGACAACTTCCATTAATGCAAGAACGAGAAAAACCACCTTTCTCCTGCAAAACAGGTTGTGTTTGACATCTCAAGGTGAGGAATCTAGGATCAAGATCCGGGTACGTACCTCTGGAACCCCTGTAAGAAGAACGTCATAGCTAGGTTTCATCTCTATTTACTAAAATAAAAAGGAAGCCAATTGTTGTTTTTTTAGAGCCCACATTCAGTTTTACATATTAGCAAGTAACATGTTTTTACGCATTCATCATTGGCTATTCCTTCTTTGCCAAATTATACTAACTTACATATGCTACCCGGTCAGCACATCTTAAGCGAAAATTAACACCAATATGGTACCATAGAGTGATGTATGTTCTTAATAACAATTCATGTGTGTGCCGTGTGCGAGTTTATATTTTTATATATATGGGTGGTGGTGGTGGAGGTGGAGGTGGTGGTAGTGGGTGGTGGGTGGTGGTGGAGGTGGTGGTAGTGGTGGTGGTGGTGTGGAGGTGCGTAGTGGGTGGGTGGTGTTGTGGTGGGTGGTGATGGTTGAGATGGTGGTGGGTGGTGATGGTGGAGGTGGTGGTGGGTGGTGGGTGGTTGTGTAGTGGTAGTGGTGGTGATGGTGATGGTAGTATTGTGGTGGCGGTTGTGTGTGGTGGTTGTGGTGTGTAGTAGGTGGTGGTTGTGTGTGGTGGTGGTGGTGAGTGGTGGTGGGTGGTGGTGGTATTGTGGTTATGGCTGGTGGTAGTTGTGGGTAGTGGTGGTGGTTGTGGTGGTGGTGGTGGGTAGTAGTGGTGGTGGTTGTGGGTTGTAGGTGGGTTGATGGTAATGGATCCATGTTTTCCATTTTTGTTTTTTGTTTTCACAAACAAAGGTAACATCAAAATTTTGGTTACTAAATTTTTAAAACAGAAAACATAAACATGTTTACTAAACATGTTTCGTGTAAAAATTTTCAAATTTTTGTTTTTAAAAACAGAAAATAAAATGGAAGTGCAACCAAACAAGGCCATAGTTGAATATATTTTTTTAAATATATTTTTGCTAAGATATATACTATATCCTTGTAAATTATTTTCTCTCTCGTGTTATGTGGATGTAAAGTTTCTTGTTTTATGAAACCATTATTTGTTAGTTGATTAATTTTATAAACTTGATCTTAACTTTTGGCATGCTCAAGAGATGATGGTGTAGTAGTAAATGCAGTTTTATCTGTCGTTCTTTTTGGACTGAATTGAGCAATCCTTGTTTCAAGTTATTATCTACTTTTGGTTTGTAGCTCTAATTACTTTATTCTCATTTTTCACTTTCTTTGATAGGTGTATTCCTCCTTAAACTAGACTGTCCTTGCTACTTATTTTAATGTTGTCTCCTCTTATGCATATATCAAGCTATCCTCATATTTTTCATAGGATATCAAGTCATCGAACATTCTTTTAGATAACAATTTTGAAGCTCAGGTGTGTCCAATTTTTTTTTGCAAACTACATATTTTGATATTCTTTATTGCTAAAGTTAAATGGTAAACTAACGATGTATTTATACCTTTATTTTAGGTCATTAATTGAACCAGATTTAGAAGAAAAGCTTGAAAAACTAGCACCAACATACTCTGCAAGGTGCTGCATCCCAACTAATTTGAATATCTCAAAGTATCAAATAAAATGAATTAGTCCTACACAAATTTAGCCAATGTAAAATTAAGTCATAAGCACACAAAAAAATATATATAATTACTAAAATATATTCATATAAAATATACTAATATCTTACGAGATTATATAATATAAAAAGTAATATCTGTTTACAAAAACAAGAGTACGCGTCCATTAGATAAAGTTGGGAAGTGGTACCGCTTGGATATGATCACACCTACATCTTTTGAATTTGAAAGACTCACACGATCCTCCACCTTCTATTTCTCGCCACCTCTCATCCAAACCCCTTAAAATCCCTAAAACCGACATATCGACCCTCAAGATTTCCCTCCCCACCCAAACCAACTTTGCTCTAGCTGACAAATGTCCAACCCCAAAGAGATGCGTCCACTCCTAACCCAATAAATTGAAGAGAGCCTAGAAAACGCTTCAATTGAGATGGAGAGTTTCCTAAAATCGCTCCTATCCACCACGTCATCTAACCTTTTTCTTATTTCCTGTTTAATTTAGAAACGCTTAAATTGAGATGGAGAGTTTCCTAAAATCGCTCCCTATCCACCACGTCATCTAACCTTTTTCTTATTTCCTGTTTAATTTAGGGTGGTGCTAGGAGCACACCAATAATTACTGAAATACACCAAAATTTAAAAAAAAAAGTCATATTTACTACTACACACACAAAAAGAAGATGAAAAGACAATAATGCCTTGTTCTCTTCTCTACATCGTTGCCCAGAGCCAAGTACTGCAACATATATGCAAAAGAGTGCAAATTTATATCCCTTCTTGTTTTTGGGGTTTATAGCACCCACGAGACTGATAAAACTGTTACTTAGTATAAATCAGGAAAAATAATTGATAAATAACAAAAATAGAAGTTACTGTAGACTCGTTTGCCACTGACTCCTTCAAATCATTGACGTCTCTCTCCTCCATGGACTCCGCTGTCATGTAGAATGAATCAGAAATTGGCTACAAACAGTTGGAGGAGAAGAAGGTTCCGCCATATCTGGGTTGTCACGAGTGTGACTGCATAACAAACCCGAATGAGAGTTAGACCAAGGGATTAATGCAATTGGGATTCCTCTTCTTTGAAGACATTTCAGCTTTTTATAAACAAATGCTAGCATCATAGCATTTTTTTAATAAAAAAAACAAATGCTAAGATCCTCCACAACCCATATCAATAACCACCGTGCAAACCCTAGCTTCCAATCCCTTCCAGCAGTATCATCCAAATAAAGGACTTCACACATCTTTCTTCTTCTTCTCCTCCATGCTTTTCCGTACGAAAGCATAAGAAGATGGGGGGTGTTGGCCTTCGTAGATGAGAGGAAGAAGGCCGGAAGATGAAAGGAACAACAATAAGGGGCAAATGGTCTTTTTTTATCTTCTTCTTCTCTTGGTGTGTAGTAGTAAATATGACTTTTTTAAAGTTTTGGTGTATTTCAGTAATTATTTGTGTGCGTGTAGCACTATCCTTAATTTAATCTAATTTAATATCCTGGTAGCTGCCTTGTTAGATTTCCTCGGCAAAGTCCCCCTCTAACTTGCCACGTGTTTTTTTTAAATTGTGATTAAGATTCACTACTCCTTAAAATTAAAAATATAACCTGGTTTTTAATAGAAAATAATAATAATATGTGTAAAAACTTTTTAACCGGACTTAATCCAAAGTTAAAGGGTGTTTTGAGTCTGGCGCAGTATTTTACTCTTGACCCCAAATAGGGAAAATCCGGTGCCCAAAGCTTTGTTCCTCATCCTGATGGTGTGTGTAGTCTACCATTTGTTTGATCGAGAGTCTAAGTAGATGGTTCATGATGAGTGGGCATGAACTGTAACCCAACAGACAAAAGTGAGCTAATTTGGGTTGTTTTGACGCATTGCTATTCAGGATTTCAACACAATGGACGTTGAATTGACTAAATCATTGCCCCATCCTCGCATTGGGAGGTTACCTAATAAAGTTGTATCCTCCAAAGGGCCCCGATTCGTTTCATGAGGGCCGGGAGCGAATCTAAACCTCAATCTTTCGTCTTTTTTTGAAACCATGGCTAAGTAGAGCTAACGAGAGTCGCCATGGTCCTGGGGGGCAAGTACCAACAATTGGACCATCTGAGCCGGGGGCAATCCAGTTCGGCAGGTCAGATATATACAGAGAGGCAAAGATACATGCAATGGCTCAGGGTCACAACTCTCGCTCCCTCATATCCAATTCATTCAATTTTCAAACTCATTGTCATACTCTCTATAACTCTTGCTTATTCTTATCAGCAACCTATTCAAATCTCTCCAGGTGAAGCAGTCGGATGGCTATCTTCACCCTTCTTAGTCCGCTATCCAGTCAGACAATGAGGCCGTTGTTTGTGTTGTGTTGCATTCCCTTTCAGTGAGACAATCGGGCGGTTGTCTACACAATCTTGGCTTGCTACCTGGTGAAGCAGTCGGGCGGCTGTCTTTACCCTTTTTATCTTGCAACTCAGTCAGATAATGGGGCCGTTGTCTGTGTTGTGTTGCATTCCCCTTCAGTGAGACAATCGGGCGGTTGTCTACATACTCTTGGCTTGCTACCAGGTGAAGCAGTCGTGCGGCTGTCTTTACCCTCTTTATCTTGCTATCCAATCAGACAATGGAGCCGTTGTCTGCACTGTGTTGCATTCCTCTTCAGTCAGACAATCGGGCGGTTGTCTACACAATCTTGGCTTGCTACCAGGTGAAGCAGTCGGGCGGCTGTCTTTACCCTCCTTATCTTGCCACCCTGGCAGACAATCGAACGGTTGTCTACAGCGTTGCATTCCACCTCAGGTGAAGCAGTCGGACGGCTGTCTTTACCTTCATTTATCCTTGTCAGACAATCGGGCGGTTGTCTACAGGTTCGCTTCCCCTTCACTAATCAAGGAGTATACTGTCACGGTTGTGTGACCGGGTGTCAGTTGTGGCCTCCAGTGAAGTTCTTCTTGTTCTACTAGCTCACTAATCAAGGGGTATGCTGATGCGGTCGTGTGACCGGGTGTCGTTTACAACCTCCAGTGACGCTAATCCTGCACCCATCATTGTTTTGCTTTATCTCCGGTAGATGGTTGTGTGATCAACCTTCACCTCATTTCCGGTGAAATGGTCGCGTGATCAACTCTCACCTCACTCTATCCTTGGTGAAACGGTTGTGTGATCAACACTCACCTCATCTATCTTCGGTAAAACGGTTGTGTGATCGACCCTCACCTCATCTATCATCGGTGAAACGGTTGTGTGATCGACCATCTCCTCATCTATCATCGGTGAAACGGTTGTGTGATCTACCCTCACTTCATCTATCTTCGGTGAACGGTTGTGTAATTGACCCTCACTTCATCTATCTTCGGTGAATGGTTGTGTGATTGACTCTCACTTCATTTATCCTCGATGAAACGGTTGTGTGATCGACCCTCACCTCCTCTATCTTCGGTGAAACGGTTGTGTGATCGACCCTCACTTCATCTATCTTCGGTGAACAGTTGTGTGATTGACTCTCATTTCATCGGTGAAACGGTTGTGTGATTGACCCTCACCTTATCTATTATCGGTGAACGGTTGTGTGATTGACCCTCACCTCATCTATCATCGGTGAAATGGTTGTGTGATCAATCTTCACCTCATCTCTGGTGAAATGGTTGTGTGATCAATCTTCACCTCATTTCCAGTGAATGGTTCATGGTTGTGTGATCAACCTTCACCTCATTTCCAGTGAATGGTTGTGTGATCCACCCTCATCTCATATCCGTTGGAGCGGAAGCGTGTTCACTCCCCTTACTCTTCATGCTTGCTTTCATCTCATCGGCTTCGATGTAAAAATTGGTTGATTCCAGTCTTTATCGTTCAATTGCCAACTCGACATTCTCCGACAAAGATGGGCAGCTGTCAACACCCTATTTTTACACCCCCTTAACCGTGGTTAATTAATTTAGCTATGGTCCAAACCCTAAATCAATCCTAGTTCCAAACCCTAGGTAAACCCTTAACCATAGGACTAAACCCTAGTTAAGACCCTAGTTAACCCTAAACTTAACCCTAGGTAGCTCTAGCCTAACCTTAGTAAGTCCTAGGTATACCCAAGGCCCAAGCCCATTTGACCAAACTTATACCTAGACAACTCAATCAAACCCAATTACCTAATTTTATTACCCAACCCAAGTAGTCAAGCCCAAATACCCAATCACCCAATTGCCTAAGCCAAAGCCTATTTCCATAGCCCAAGCCCAAATGTCATAGTCAAAGTCCAATAATCATAACCCATGACCCATCTACTAATAACCCATGATCCATAAAACCTAATCCACATATCCATATCCACCTACCCTATATCCTACAACCCATACCTATATAACCCATAGTTCACTCAACCCACCAACTCTCTTACACCTCTCTTACATCAACCCATACCTATATAACTCATAGTTCACTCAACCCACCAACTCTCTTACACCTCTCTTACATCAACCCATACTTATATAACTCATAGTTCACTTAACCTACCAACTCTCTTACACTCCTTACAACACTCAATCTATCAACTCACCTTATAACACTCAAGTCTTTACCCACTAGCTCCTTTTATCCCCCATGTAAAAGACACAACCCAACCTCTTAGTTTTCCTATAAATACCAATCCCTTAGCCCCTTAGATCTATCCCTCAAGACCCCTAGAAGGTTCCCACCCACTTGTGTTTCTCTTGAGTTTGAAGAAGGGAGAAGAAACTAAGGTTTAGAGTTTGGAAAGAATTCTAAGACTAAAAGCTTAGAGTTCATCACTAACTCTCTTCCTTTATGGATTCTAAAACCCTACCCCTTGGAGCATTGAAGGAGAATTCTTGGAGGAGTAGGCACTCCCTCTTTCATTTTCTCTTCTTTTTTATATATTTTTTTTATTTGGTTCTCTTCTTGATCTCTCATTTCTCAAGCATAGTTGGGCCTCTCTACACCAATTTATTGGTGTAGAGGGACCCCATATCAAAGGCAAGGAGATGCTCCTTTTTTCTTTTCCTTTCCATGTACATATTTTCTTCTTTTTTATGTACCCACAAGTGTGGATATGGGTAGGCCCATAGAGAGTAGAAGCTAAAGCTATACCTCTCTTTTTCATTTTGTTTTCTTTTGAGATTCTAGTCCTCTTTCTAGAATTTTTTGTGAAAGCTCATCCCCTCCCTAACATTCTTTAGAGCAACATTACATCATTAATAATGGTGTAAATGAACCACCTTAAAAGGGAGAGGATGAGTTTTCATTTTCTTTCATTTCTTTATTTTTCCTTCATGCTCTATGTTGAATGGGTAGGTGATGGTTTAAGGACTTAAGATAAATGATGGTGTAAGGACTTAAAGAGGACATTCTTAAAAATGTTTCATACTAAAGACAATGGTATTTGATCTATTATCAACATCAATCCAACAAAATAGGTATTGGTAATAGACCATTTACTATTCATAAGGCACATCCCTCTTTATGTCTTAAACTATAATCTTTTAGCCAAACTCTTAGACTAAATTTGACTTTAGTTAAGTTTGTCAAAACCTTACCTATATGAAAATTCAAAAACATGATAAAATCTCAAAATACCAAAAACATGATAAAATCTCAAAACACCAAAAACATTCAAATATAACCAAAATATAAAAAACATTCAAATATCCCCAAAAATCTCAAAAAATATAAAAAATACAAAAAGACCAAAAAGAGACTTGTAGAACCTCCTTAGCTTTGGTTAACTCATCTAACCATGGATAAATACCCTCTAACCGCGGTTAGACTTAACACTTGTGCACTTGACCTCCCCCGTCAACTAAACCATAGCCTTCTAGGCTAAACCCTTTGACCATCCTATGCACACACACACTTCCCCTAGCCTCGGCACGGGCTCATGTACCAGAACTACGCTCGGTCTGATCTCACCATGTGAGTACGTAGGTAACTCAACTCGGGTTCGACCCTAGCCATCTAGCTTTCTATTTTTCTTGGATTAGCACTCACTTAAAAACTTTGGACATTTTAATTAAACTTTGAAATTATAATTGGCTTAAGTTTAGGGAGTAAGTAACCGTTATAAAACGGAGGTCTTGGGGTGCCTAATACCTTCCCCAGGACTTAATCGAACCGCTTACCCTAACTCTGTAAAGACCATTTACCTTATCCAAACAAACAAATACCCGGGACCTATCCCTAAGAACGAATAGGTGGCGACTCAAGTCCAAACATATAATTATGAAAGTGGGTTGAAAAATCCTATGCTCACACACACATCACTCACTCTAAAGTATAAATACAAAACAAATGAGGGGTGTTTAATATATATTGAATTATATATCTCATGTTAGGCATGGTTTATCATTAATTTTGAATTTATATCATATATATAGTATTAGAAAAATATTATATATATCTGAGTTTTAGGTGTCATTACTCGGATGAATTTTCGAGTTGACTCTACTCGACAAGTTTCCGAATCGAGTCGAGTTTTCAGGTTTTAAAACATTGAGATTAATATAAAGACAAATGTGCATTAATGGGGAGATTGTTCTTCCAATGCCATTAAAGAGGTTAAAGCTTCATCAAATAATTTCAAAATACTTCATTAGATAAATTCAAAATACTGCTTGAAATCTGCCTGAATTACGGGGCGAGGCGATGAAAAGAAGAAAAAATAGAAAGAGATGAGAAAGACCAAAGCACTAAAAAGAGAAAGAGGGTTTATTGTAAAAATATTAAAACAACCTGTCCTATGAGAATTAAAAACAAACTTCATTGAGAGTATTTTGGGCATTACAAATATTTTCAGTACGTTTTTAACTGGGCTATTCTCAATATATTAGTAATGAATAATAGAAATAGATAATTGCGTTACTCACTTTAACCTTCCATCAACCACATATCTAAGTCTTAACGAGAAATAGTGCTTTAACTATTGCAACTGATCCATGAGTGAACATATGGCTGGTGGAGACTAAGAGTAGGAATTGATTCAGAGTAGGTTAGCCCGCCACTACTTTATTAGGCTTTGAACAAGATAGAAGTTTCTACGCAACTTCCGTTCACCATTTGGAGCACATCATTTTAGACTGCTTTATGTGATAAACCTTCCTTTTGGAGTTCTTGTGACCGAGAATTTACACAGCCATAGGTTCATAGCTCCAAAACCATAGGCCGCCTCTCCTACCCAAAAAAAAAAAAAATCTATAGCCAGCCTACCATTGTCTATTGAGTTTTCTTAGGCTAAAAAAACCACATGTCTCCGTATCTTATTTTGAGTCGCATAGGTGAGCCGGGTAGCTAGTAATTAGGGATTGGATTTCGTTGGCCTTCATCGGGCCAAAAGTGTCTGGCCCTCATCCCACGGATTAACACATGTCTCTCATATAGCTAGTATCTAGGGGTTGGATTTTATCCCGTCCTCATCCACGGATCAGCACGTGTCTCTTTTAACACTCTTTAATTATGGTTAATATTCACTAACCCTTAAGATTCAAGTTGTAGGGGTGTGGCCTTCCATGGAGGACGTCTGGGATATAATCCCACCTGGATATGAGTTGCAAGAGCTCCACTGCCCAAGCTAACTTTTGACCGTTTGACTTTACTAATATAAGTAAATGATATCTCTCATATACTCTACTAATGTAAGTAATTGATATCTCTCATATAAATTTTTTTTTTTTAAAACCATGTAACTTTAGTTTTTAAAAAAATTAAAAATTAACATAAAAGTGAAATTTTAAACCATGATTAAAAAGGTAATTAAAGGGCTTTGTGAGTGGGTTAGACGGTTTTAGTCTGCCCTCCCATCCTAGTATTTACGGTTAATAACATATCATAATTTGTATTAATAATCCAAAATAGCATTCAAGTGTTCTTTCAAAAAACAATTCTTTTTTGAATTTATATTTTAAAGAATTGAAAAATTAGAAATTTGTTTAGTTAAGATTTTGATTTGAAATAATAATATTATCTGTAAATTAAATTCTATGGTTTCAAATAATCGTAAATGTAATATTATCATTATAAATACGAAATTAAATTATCATTAGAGGTACTTGAATTTACAGAGGCACTTGAATATTTTTTAAAGGGGACATTTTAATATCATTTTAAGATAACACGTACTGATAAGGTAAAGTAGATAGCTTGTATTTATTTTATCATATCTGTCACTATCTTCACATCTTACTGTTGAAATAGTAGGACCCAGCGGGCACAGATCTAGGGTAGATAATTTATATCCATGCCCATGGGTTGGCTCTTAGTACTCTCCTGTCTTATCTTTGTATCTTAAGTAGGGTGTATTCGAGCTGAGTTGAGTCAAGCTTTGCCAAGTTTGAGCTTGGCTTGAACAGGCTTGAGCTTGACATGAACAAGATTGATCAAGCTCAAGCTCAAGCTCGAGCTTAGCTTCAAGCCAAGTTGAGCTCGGGTGATTTGAGTTTGATTCATGAAATTATTTTATATAATTATACATAATTTTACTAAAAGTGTTTATTAATTATAATACAAGAAGTTACAAAAAATCAATACATCATATACAAAAATAAGATTGGGAGTAATCTTTCAATTCAAATAGTAGAGACTTAGATAAGAATTTCTGCTTTTAACTTCTTAAGGGTTTTTTTTTTGTTATTATTAACTCTTAAAATTATTTATTATAAATTAAAAAATATTATAATAAATAATGTTTAAAATATTATTTGTTATTAATATAAATAATATTACCATAAAATATTGTGTGTTTATATATATATCAAGCCGAGTCGAGATCAAGCCAAATCGAGCCCTATACGAGCCAAGCTTCAAGTCAAGCCGAATCAAACACGGTCCAGCTTGAGCTTGGATTGTTTATACATTTGAGCACAAATAAAAGCTTGACTAGATTCGTTTGAGCCTGAAATGCTAGCTTGAGCTTGGTTCAAACTAGCTGAGCTGAGTTGATTCATCAAGTTAGCTTAGCTTGAGTGCAACCTTAATCTTAAGCCTTCTAAATGGTGTTGGTGGGGTGTAGTTCTACCTTCTTCTGTTCCTTTGGCTCAACCTTGGTTGAGGAGGTCCGACTAATGAATTGACAAGTAAAAACTATTGGAGGCAACTTTGAAGCCCCTCTCCTTCTCTTTCACCCAATATATTGGTGATATATGGTCGCACAAAAGCCTACCTTATGAGTAATGAATGTCATTGAGGCTGAGATCATTCGAGTTGCTCTTCAAGTAATCAAGGATGACACAGTAGAGATGAAGGAATGTGTTGCGACCATTGTCACGCCCCAAAACCCCACCTAGGAGGATATGAGACATTGGCACGTGACTCACTTAATAATCATCCTGTTAGAAGCATTTATGGCACAAAATATAGACCTAAATTTTTTTTTTCAAATAAACCCTCAACTAAAAATTCAATCCCATAATATAACTGCAAGGTCATAAATCCTAGTCACTCATCCGGACCATAAACATAAAAGACTAACTAACAAATGTCTCTATCAATTTAAATTAAAGTATTCCGGAATTTAATTAACTATAAAACAACTTCAATAATAGGGTCATCGATCAAGGTCCCTTTCTTCCTCGGGATAATCACCTTCAGGTTCCTCGATATACTCCTCTTCTTCCCAAGGTCCGGGAGCACAAATGTCGAAACCTGAACCTGAACCTGAACCTGCCGATAACAGGAGTCATCGGCTGAGTAACGACGTACTCCGCGTATATAACAGAACATAATAAACAATATAAAGAATAACATTTACATGCATTTCATTACTTCTCACATTAACTTACATATAAAATCATACTGCTGAAGTTAAACATTTACATTATGTCAATTACTTTATTTCTTTCTTTTCTTTCTTTCCGTTCTTTCTTTCTTTCTTTTCTTACTTTTCGAATTTCATATATTGTCATCACACCAATACTCATTCACATGCATTTGTAATAACTTAAAATACCGTTTTACCGTATAAGGAAAGAGGTTACTATACTTTACTTTACCGAGATACCACCCTTCGTACATTATCCGGCACGGACGGCTTAGTACATTTTCCGGTACGATGGCTTACTTACTTTGGCATATATCTCGCCATTTCTGATGATATCCGGTGGTGCACAACACAACATACATTATCGTGTTCGTGTGTTTTTTTCTTTTCTTACTTTCATACTTTTCTTACTTTACTTTTGGTTTTACTTAACATCTCATTAATGTCTTTAATTCTTTTTTTTACTTTTACAAATTTTTCATTCGTGAGTGTACAATGATATACCTCTTGTTTAAATTGCACCTAAGACTAACCGTCGAGGGCCATAGGACATCTCAACATAGCGTACCATACCACTATGTTACCTAAGCCTAGGCAAGCTCGACTTTCATCAGAGGTTCGTTTACCCAATAATGTATCATGTATTAAAGATATAACAGAAACACACAATTTATCATATTGCTTATTATACTACAATCAAACATCACCGATGTCATCAAAATATTCATAATTTACGAGCTAACTTACATATTGAAATCTCTTTTTCGTTTTACTTAAGACTAACGTCTTAATTATAATGTTTTTAATTAATAATAATTCTCCTGGTTTTAAACATAAAATCAAGCTCACATATTGTTAAAATATCACAAATTAAATCATCCATTCCATTTCATCCATCATCTCATTCTCCTCATAACTTTACATACTTCAAATAATTTTCTCAATCCCCTTGTTGAATCATATTAATTTAAACATGGTTATTCGCATTTAATGATTCGAGAATAAATAAAAGGTATCAAAACTAGGTATTTCACATCTTATTTTTAACCATCAAAATAATGAAACCAATATCATAAATCGGTTCTCCACATCCAATTTTTAACCATCCAAATAACGATACAATATTATACATGGGTTCTTCACATCTATTTTAACCATCAAGAAACAATACATCGTAGATAGGTTCTTCACATCCTATTTTAATCGCAAAAATAATAACTGAGATGATAAATATGTTCTTTACATCCTATTTTAATAGATCCATCAACAATAATATAGGAGCAACAATAGTTCTTTACATCTCACATATTCTTACATCCTTGCCTAGATTCATCTATTTTTTATTCATTATTTAACTTAAATACTCAAAATATTGAATACTAGATTCGTTATTTACCTCACTTGATTGTCTCCCTACGATCTATCGCTTGCGAATGGGTTCTACCTTGATTTTTCCGCCTCTTTTTTCTTTTTTTTGATCGAATCTTTGAATTCTTACTGTTCTTTTCTTTTTGATCTCTCAAAAACTCTCACTTTTTTCTCTTTTAGGTTTTTAGAAGGCTTTGGAAACCCTCTCCATGAGTAAAAAGTGGTATTTATACATTGGGAGCCCTAGGGACTCAAAAACCACGAAACCACGTAACCCTGCCGTTGATCGGCATTTTGGGCGATCGATCGCCGGCGCCGTTTTCCTCTTATTATTTTTTTGCTATTTTTTGTTATTCTTTGATTTAGTGCAATTTATCTCTATAAATTCACTAAATCAAATGAATTAACTAAGTTTTGAAATTCGAGATTTTTAAGACTTTAATTCTGCCATAGGATTTTCGTATATTTTTATGAGCATTTATTTATGAAATTAACTCATATGAATATGAAATTAGTGAATTAAATACGGGTCATTACAACCATAGAGTCAAACTGTTCAATCAATCTAACCATTATGTATTCTCTATTAATCTAACCACTGTGTATTCTCTATTAGGGAAATATTATATTAGGAAAACAATAATGAATATCTATGAGATACACAAGATCTCATAAATATTAATTCTAGATTAATATCTCAAATTTAGATTAGTATTAATTGGATTGATTGAGATTATAATTAGATTATGTAGGATATCTTTCATTTTCATTGTCTATCATCCTCCATATAAACTCTTCTTAGGGTTATGCGTAAAGTGTAATCATCCAAGTTTTTCAATAAATCAATTTCTGTTTATTCTCGTAACAGTTACATTATATAATCGAGAAACGCTTCCTCGAATCAAAAAGGGTATATCCCACCTTAGTGGATTTGTCTATAAATGGATAATTTAGAATGTGAATTATCTTTGAAATGGTAGAATCCTAATGAGATCGTTGAGAAAACATAAGGATTCCGGGGATCACTAGCCTCACGACATTTAATCCTCTCTCTTCCATCTTTTTCTTCCATATAATTATTCACTGAGGGGTCCAACAACCATTCAGCGGTGCGGGGTATCTATTAGCTATCTCATATGTTTCATACATCCCTAGAGGCCAAAATATTCTAAGCTCACTACTTGGTCACAAGGTCCACAACAGAATTATCATGTCCTTCGGGTTGACCCGTCCATATTAGCCACTGCTTGTACCTTGGATTCGCTCAATCGGGTTCATGACCCGCCCATATTAGCCACTGCAGTCACAGCACTACGAAGGATTCGTCCTTGTACCTTGGATTTAGTTGTCCATGAAAAAAATTGACATTGACACCACAAAGTCTTTGCCGGCCATATAGTTCATTACGCCAACAAGGATTTTTATTTTTTTAACAAAAAGAACAGTTGAGGAATTTTTTTTTTTTTTAATGAAA
Organism: Tetracentron sinense; assembly: GCA_015143295.1. Taxonomy (NCBI): domain Eukaryota; kingdom Viridiplantae; phylum Streptophyta; class Magnoliopsida; order Trochodendrales; family Trochodendraceae; genus Tetracentron; species Tetracentron sinense. Next base: position 37,123 of record JABCRI010000586.1, read on the forward strand.
AAAAAAAAAAAAAAACAAATAGTTGAAGAATTAAAAGAGGACTATTGTGTGGGGCCTTCCCTATTACTTAGATGCCGACTAAGGTGATTTGAAGTATACCTCCAAATTAGATAATTCCTGGTCTTTAGATTTTACCCATAGATCTTTTCGGTGGGACCCTTTGGGGTGTACACAGGGGCGGAGCCTGGATTGTCTGCAGGGAGGGCTAACAGTGGGGGTTCGGGCGTAGCCCCCGTTTTTAATTTTTAAGGCTAAGTTTATAGGTCATCACGTCGGTTTGTGTCCGTTTGTTAGGCATGTATAGAGCCTCCCGTCCCCCGGCTTTGCCCCTCTCCCAGGCTACACCCTAATTAATACTAGTAGGTTTTTTTTCCTCCAAAATTTCGGAGCCCCTCCCTCCGTGTGGCTCTGCCCCGGGGTGTACATTGCTTGTTAGTGAGACGTGTGGACTTTTTTTTGGTAACGAGGGTGTCCGGGACTTTTAAAGCACCTGACTATTCCAGGCATGGGCAAATCCTCCATCCACATGCATCGGAAAAATAAGGATAAATTCTTGAAGGTGGACAACAAGGGAAAATGAATCAAACTCAGAACCTCTCCTTCCTCATGCGTGGTCTCCCCCAATGGTTGAGACGTGTGGCTCTATCACATTAAATTCAATCTACGAAATATGAGTCTTTTTCAACATTGTGAAGTATTCTAGCTGGAAACCGCCATGAGAAGAGGTTGGGATAGCAAACACGTAGTACCTTTTTGGACCAAGTTCTGGCTACAACTGGTATTTGTTTAAACTTTAGAGTACATAAAAGAGTTTAAATACAAATTGGAGCGAAGGTCTTTTTAGGGTAAAGCTGTGTCAATTTTGTAACTACGGGAGGATATTGTATCTCTCAATAACTGCGATAATGCCATCGGTCTTACACTAGAAAGAGGTGCTCGGCTTTGTTTTTGGTCATGAAGCATAGCTCCGCCTCAAAATTACAATGTAGGATGAAAACAGTTCAAGATTTTGCTGGCCCCACTTCACCACTGTTGCCTCTCCCTTCCCAGGGATAGTGGCACCACCAGCATTTTGTCTTCAATTGGCCATAACGTGATGGGACTAACCATTGCTCTGCCTGACTTGTGGATCCCATAAATATTTGTGTCTCATTGAGAGAAGACATGCCATTAAATTCGCGTATGTATAATTGTATGGATAACTGTATGATTGTATATATGGACAACTGGTACGAAATATAAGTTTTTTTTTCTTAATCATATATAATGAGAAACTGCAATATACACTTATGGTAGACCGATAACACTCCGCTTTACGATCATTTCCCACATATTTTTTCGCTTTGCATACTGATCCTTAAGAAAACTTGTCGCTTTGATTTCCCTCCACGAGATCAATGAACCTACAAAATTCATCAAATTATTTCTGACTAAATTTAGGTATTGTAGATATTCCCTCATTTTCCCTCGTGAGCGCGGGTTCGATATGGATATAAAAAGACTTGATCGGGGTGGTCATGATGCTCAATCAGTGAATGATTGAAATAAGTCTATGAATTATATGGTTAGGATCATCCCCAAAAATGTGACATAAGGTAAAGAGTCCTAAGAAGGGAACCCCGAGGTCCCCTTCCTAGCTGACTTGAGTGTCTCATGTCCCTTTTAATCATTTTTAACTATGATTAAGCTTTATTTAAATTATGATAAATTTTTTTTCTAGAAACCAATTTTGGATGGATCTTAACCACAATTAGTGAGTGTTAAACAGGAGGGCACGGACCAATGAGATCACGCAGTTAGCTTTGAAGCCGATCACGCGATCCGTTTCTCATTTCCCCAAAAGGATGTGTTCATTTGTTGAAAAAGTGGGGGAAAGTAAAAGAAAAGTAATTACTTTGCATTTTTTATTTACACGATGTGTAAGAAAACACATTTTTCTTTTCTTGCACTTTTTTAATTGTGACAAATTTTTCTCAAAAACTTCCTTAATCATTGAAGAATATTTTGAAAGATATTTTAAGTTCTTTGTATTTCCTTTATTTTCTTTCACTCACTTATTTTCAAAAGAACACACCTAAGTCCCTAACCTATGTTAGTTGTCGAGAAAAAAAGTAAAAGAAAAATTGGGTGAAACACAATTAATAATTGTATTAAAAATTGAAAATTTTATTTAATTTTTTCCTGCTTGCACCTATTTTCTTGGCAACCAAACATACTATAAGATAAGTTGGATAAATCGTATAAGGCTGTACGGTCTTAGACCTACCTAAGAGGCTAAGACTTTACTTGCAACGGAAAATTTTATCCAAAAAAAAAAAACCCTAAAACATCATTTTTCCAAACCTAACTAGTTTTGATTTAAGGTTTTGGAGACCGTAAGGTCCAAGAAGCTGGTCTCCATGATGTTTTTTTGCTAAAGAATTAAGGAAATTGATTTGATACTCTAGATAATACCTACTATCCAGAGTTCAGCCACCGGATTAAAAATCTAACCGCACCAAACATGAAATGGCCTACCATTTAAAAGTAGATGCACCTTGGAACTGTTGAATGTTTAATTCAGCAGTTGAGCTTTCTGATAATAGGTACTATCGGAAGTATTAAACCACTTTCCATGATTCTATATGAAGTGAGTTAATCATATCCGTCCTATTTTTAGACCTCTTAGCACACTTTAATGCTTGTCATAACCGCTCTACACGTCTGTCTTATGATTAAATTAAGTTACACTGTTAGATCCATCCAGTCATCTTCTTATTTTGGTCAATAAAAATGAAGTAGAAGATCCAACGGCTCAAATTATCAACTCAAAAACTAATGAGTGGGACTCGTAAAATAGAAGATCCAGTTCTCCCATTTATCGTTTAAAGTAAAACCAGAATATTCTCTTACGTAACCATATTTACGAGCGATTGAATCACAGCCAATTGCGATTGACCTAACAGGGAGAGTCCAATCGCAAACATGTGCAATTTTTAAACCCTATTAAACCCTGGTCTCTGTGTGTGTTTAAAAAAATCTTCACCAAAAAAAAAAAAAAACCCATGTTTTTAAGATTAATTAAACTTGGTTTGTTTAAATTTTTTTTTAAGAAATTACTTAGGATTAGGAAATTTTAACCATAAGATTACTTTTTTTAAAAGGAATTTCTAAAAAAAAAACAAGGTTGGAATTGTTGAATTATAAGAGTAGTAATCTTAACCATGATTAATAGAGGTAAAAGGGTAAATCTTAACCTGGTAATAGAGGTAAAAAAAGGACATGATAACCTGTGGGTGAGATTTGAACCTCTCTCGTCTGAGTTCAATCACTCATTTACTAGAGAGGAGACAGAAAGAAATGTAAAACTGTAAAACTAAAGCAAAACTCAACGGCGCGTTATTGGATATGTTTTTTTCTTGCCTTTAGCTGCCGTCAAGACCTCTTCTTGATATAAATACGCAGTTGAGGAAATAGGGACACAGTTTTCCTAACATCTCATCTAATCGGTGCCCTAGAAATTCCCCCATGGCCTCCTCAACAAATTCCCCACAGAGTGTGCCTAATCCTAGATCAGTCCTCGTAGGGTTTCCATTTCGTCTTGTTCGTGCTGGATTGTGCAGAGTATCTGCTAAACCTGGAACAAATCATTTTTTAGGTATTCTGGTGTTGATTCCCCTATTTTTTCTGTGAAAAAATTGGGAGGTTTTTGTTGTTGCTTTTGTGTAGA